>SZWC01002486.1:10202-32743 GCA_023375785.1 Penium margaritaceum | reverse complement strand
GCTCACACACACACACACACACACACACACACACACACATGTTAAAGTAGTGAATACTTGGCGCTACTTGTGTTAGAAAGCCTAGATTCTTCCTAGACTTGTTCCTGGGGATGTTTTTCTTGCGAGACGTATATCTCTCTACTCTGTGTACTTTCGAGGCATGCTCGGCTTTCGGCCGAGCGATTTCTCGAGTGTCTTGCGTGGCTCACCACACCATGTGGCGAGCCACGCGAGGCTCGTGGTGCGACCCGATAGGGGTCACGCACCCATGTTGTTCTCGCTCACTTTTCATTCTCAACATCGTAATTCCATCGTCTTGATCCCCTCGCTCTTGCCTCAATTAATTGATATCAATTGATATCAATCGCATCACGTGGAACTGGAGGATGTGTACGCATGAGCTGGGGTAGGCCAAATGCACGGCCGAGGTGCTAAAGCGGTATAGCATGGATGACTGCAAACCAGCTGGCAGTCCGGTCTCCACAACCTGTGAGCAGAGTGCGGCAATGGTGCCGCAACCAAAAGAAGAGCGAGAGGATATGGCAGGGGTGCCCTACTAATTGGCGGTGGGTGGCTGCCTCATGTATGCCATGGTGGCGACTCGACTGGACCTGGCTTATGTGGTGGGACAAGTGAGCAAGTACGTGGCCAATCCAGGGCCACAACATTGGCAGGCGGTCAAGCGCATCCTCTGTTACCTGTAGGCGATGCGGCATGCGCGCTTCAGGTTCAACAACAAGGGACGGGCGGATCCCTTGCGTCTGGTATGCTATACGGATGAAGAGTACGCTGGCAATGTGGACAAGCGCAAGTCCACATATAGCTACATGTTCTTCCTCGCTGGTGTAGCGGTCTCGTGGTGCAACATTAAGCAGGACTCCTTGGCCACCTCCTCAGTGGAAGTAGCGTACATCGTGCTTGCTTAGGCAGTCAAGGAGGCAGTGTGGCTCCACAGGTTGCTGGGGGAGCTTGGTGTGCCGCAGCAGGAGCCTACGGTGGTGCAAGAGGACAACACCGGCTTGATCTTGTTGACCAACAACTAGATGCAACACAGGAGGACGAAGCACGTCAACGTGTGTTACCACTACGCATGGGACATGGTTGACAAGGGGTGGGTGGTGTTGCAACATTGCAGCATGCACAACATGCTTGCACATTGCTTGACCAAAGCGTGACACGTGGACCGTCACGCAATGAACGTAGCCTGACTTGGGATGACCAGCTATAATGGGCTGGAGGGCGCGGCGGAAGATGAGTGAGAGAAACCAAGACTAACGGGCATGGCAAGTGCAAGGGGGAGAATGTTGAAGATTTTCCCCTCTGCATGCCCAAATGCGGCGCTGGGAGGTGCCGGTGAGCCGCTAGAGAGAGGAAAACACTTGTAGTTGGATCTAGCGGCTTGAGGATTGCTTGAATCCTATGGAAGATTACTCCTAAACGTTGACTAGTTTATGAATCCGGCGGAAGTTGTTTCACCGGAATCGAACAAGTAGCAATGGAGATATGCGCTTCCACAGTTGAAATTTGTGCGGTAGCTTAGGGAGTCGGCCGCGGTTTGACTGCTGTTGAATAATCGACCAGAACGAGTAACATATGTCCATCTAAGGATTTTGCTCCGGAAGGCTGCCGAGGTGTCTGGTGGATAACTTCCACCGGATCCAGTGGTACAGTTTGTTACTGAGGGACTTGGTCAAAATCTTGGCTTGGAGTCCGAAACTGAGTTGTACGTTTTGTTTCTCAAGGACTTGGTCAGAATTGCGACTGCAAGTCCGATGACAGGTTTTGAACCACATCAATCCCTATCACCAAACTCGATGATTAACTCATCAAAAGAGACCCCAAAGGCGCAAGGGACACCGCCACTAGGATTGGGGGCATCTGAAATACTAGAATGGCATTTTGATGGGTCCTTGATGTGTGAGGTTGCCTCGGCGGGCAACATAGTGCTTTTCGCCGACTAAGGAGCTGGTTTGGGGTGCTGTGCTTTGACTGAAAAGCGAGAGTTACGATGATCAAAATCTTGCACAGCTTGGTGCGTTGGAGAGCTCATGAATGGATCTACAAATGATCACTTCATGATCATGGAAAAAAAGTAACGCAAAATGCAATTATTCGCTTTGCAAAAGTGACTGTCTCACAACTCTATTCAACTCCCACAAACATACCGTAAACACAGAAGACCATTCAGGCCACATTGGAACTGCCACCACACAGTTTTCTGACAAGGGATTTTGAGAACATCAAAGTTTGTCTCTATGAAAGTCTAGCACTGTCACGAAATCAATTAAACAATATTGAAACATTGATACATTTGTGATAGTTGTGTTGATAGTTTGGGAAGGCGGCCATAATAGTTGGAAACTTCTAGACCAAAACATCGGGAGTCGATGAAGGTAACCAAAAATCCCTCGGCCGATTGGCATGAAACCACTGAGGTCGACGCACGGTGGGCCACAGTTTTAATGAAAAGAATGCCCACTTTTCTATGTGTGACATGTAACAATTTCTCCCATTTAGCTACGACGTCCTTGTGCATAAGCCGACATAGGCCGGTGATGCTTGTAGAAGCTGTATATTAGATGATCAACATCATGGAGGTTGTTGTAGGGATCCCAACTGTCATGGAAAACATTGTAGCCATGCCACATGATGAGATTTTTGGCCGTTTTCCTTCAGTGTTGATGCCTGAGGATATTTCTTATGACATACTCTGTGTCTCTGTCCACTTTAACTATAGACAGAGGAACAACTTGCTTGCTAGGGAATCTCTCACCAGGGTTGTATTAGTGTTTCAGCTTCTTGATGTGGAAGACCACATGAGTTAGCATGCTGTCACTCAGGTGAAGTAGAACGACTACTGGAACTTGCATTCACTCGATCTCGAACGGTCCCAACCATGAGAGATTGAGCATTGTGAAGTCTTGTTCATGCACTCTGATTTTTGCCGAGCTGAGTGGGATGTGATGGTTAGTCATGAAGATGCTTTTGCTACGATGTTGCTTTATTGCTCGCTTCATTGCCGCTTGCATCTCCGCGAGGATGTATCGTGTTTCCTCCCAGACGCTGGAGAAGACACGGCGATGGATGTCAACCACGGAATTGTTGCTTTGGCTTTGTAATCCGGCCAGTGTGGTGGGAAGTTTTCCCTAGGCCACCTTAGATTCGCTCTTACATGTTGCAGTGGAAGTTTCTGAGTTGTATGTGAATTCAGTTGTTGGATTTTTGTCCTTCAATCATTCCCATAGGGGTCGCAAAAATTCTGGAGGAGTTGTTTCAGAGTTTGATTCGTCCTCTTAGTTTGTCCATCAGTTTGAGCATGGAACGCCGTAAATATCTAGATTTGACTACCGTAAAGCGTCATTTGTTCATACCAAAAAAATCTGGTACAGCAACCATCATTGTTGTTGATGATGTTACGTGGCACACCTTGCAGCCGCACAATGTTGAGGAAAATTCGTGCTGTCCCTTAAGCATTCACAATGGTCAGGTTAGAATGAATTAATTTCAATTTAAAAACCTTTCCACCACCATGAGGATGGAAACATAGCCCTTCCAATTGGCAAGAAATCCCGTTACAAAGTCCATGCTGATGTCGACCCGTGGTTCTATTGGAACAAGGAGGGTTGGAGCAGTCTTGGTGGCCTTGTGAGATGAGATTTTTATCACTGACATGGGTCACATGATTTACATAATGCCGCCATAACCATCTACATCCGGTCCCACCAGCAGTACTTTGCCAATTTCTTTAGCGTCTTGTCCTCTCTGAAATATCCACCTGGAAAAGTGTTGTTCTCTTCTAATGGCGTCCTTTAGATTTTTTTGTTTGGTGGTATGATGGCTTGACCAGTAAATCATTGTTGCCTATATGGTAAATTCAACCAGAACTTTGTCTGTTTTGACTCTCCGAACGTCTCGTACCTCTTTGCAAAAAGCCTCACAAGGTACGAGACTCATTTGACAAAACACGGAATCATCTTGGCCATCATTTTTGGTTGTTAACAAAGAGCATCCACTCAAATACTTCTTTCCAAGCGGGTACTCACTGTCACATTCAAATTCTGGCGTGAGGAACTCCATCCATCAAGGGTTTTTATACATCCGGTTTAGCTAAGTATTGAGATATATGAGTACACGGTGGTTAGTGCGGATGACAGATCGTCGACATTCCAACTAGCACTGCCATGTCTTGACATGTGCACGACCGCTAACATCTAAAATCCGTGCACCACGTAGTTCAACATCGGCCCGCACAGTTTTCTTGAAAATGCGCGACCAGTTCACCACTAGCGATGTCTTGGAGGAAAATGGCTCCAATTTCCTTCTTGCACGCATCAGTGGATGTGAGGTAATCCAGCGTTAGCTTCGCAAATTTTAAGACTAGTGCAGAGGTTAGAGCATTTCTCAAACATTTACACGCTTCTGGCTTTCTATCTTTCCAACACCACTCATTAGTTTTACGAGTGCAATTGAAGAGAGGTGCTAACACCCGATTGTAAATCAGGTGCTAGCTCCAATCACGTAGGAAGACAAATAATCATGGACCCAAAGAAACTGGAACCGTTCTCTGATAGGTCAATGCCAACAAAAGTTCAAGATGTCTTTGTAACATTAGGATTGCACAACTACTACCGTCGATAATGTGGCCCAGGAACTCAATTGAGTGGCAAAAAAAGTCCCACTTTGGAAATTTCTCTGTAGAATTTCTTGCTTTGCCAAACCTTACATAACTTTCAGAGATGTCAATTGTGCTCTTGAAAAATATGGCTGTACACCAGGATCTCGTTGAGGTATACGACAACAAAGTCATCGAGCTGCAGTACAAATGTTTTGTTTATGGCTACCATGAATACTACAGGGGAATGGTATGCATCTGAACGACACAACCATTGACACAAAGTGCCCATACTCAGTGCAAAACACCGTCTTCTTCATGTCTTCATCAGATATGATGAACATATGGTGATAGCTATTGTTGGGTTGATTTTGGTGGAAATTCTTGCCCCACGGATTTGGCTGAAAAGGCTATCTGCTCATGGACGGGGGTAGTGGTTTTTTTACAATGCCATTCAAGGCCCTGTAGTCCACGTGCATCCACATCTTGCTGGTTCTTATTTTTCACAAATGATAGTGGCGTGGCAAATCGTGACGTGGATGGCTTGTTGAGTCTATGACCAAACATCTCATCTAGCTATTTTGTAAGCTCNCTCAATCGGTTCATGGTCGCTCATCCAATAGGTTCCCTTGAATCTTGGTCTGCTGCCTACCTTAAGGACTATCTGATGATCAATGATGTGTCGTGGAGGTAGCTGTTAAGGTGTTTCATCAGGAAAAACTCCTTCAAACTTCCAACGAGGAATGCAAAATCCTTTGGAATGACTATGAACTTCTAAGGTACCGAGGCTGATGTAGACGCGTCCGTTGTCACAACCTCCTCTGCTTCCACCGAATGTACATGGACAAGCCATGCTTGAGCTCCGGGTCCCACATACCATTTGGCCACGTCCGGCAATATCAGCTATGTGTGTTTTTTGGCGACGAAAGTCAAATCCTCCTTTGGTTCCTCTTATGCTACGTCTCGTATCTGTCATTATGCCGTGGATCCTTCAATCCAAGGCAGGTGTTATTTACTGGCTATAATGTTGATGTTTACCGCACTTCTAATCCATTCTATGTACGGATTGTGCCTCTTAAGGATGTTACGTCCATTTTTTTTTCTCTCTCATTCGGTATTTCTTCCGGACCGTTACATCGCCAAGATGTCTGATTTGCTGTCAGACTGGTTCACGAAGTCGACGGATCTCCAATTGTCTGTTGATGGATTTTCCTATAAAAAATCCTGGTTCAATGTGCAAACCCAGCTTTTGAACCATGTCCTTGCTGAAATAACTATGGGAAGCTTCTCTATCTAGTAGTACTGGTACCGATATGCAATTGGTACGATGAGACCCGTACCTCGTGAGGCCATTTGTGAAAGGTTACAAGGAGTTCAATAACCCCTACTGGCGATGAAGATTTACTCGCCAGATCATCGTACCACAAAACACAGTGTTGTGAGGGATGCTATTCAAGGAGTGCCATGACACAGGTCCATATGGACACGTCGGTGAGGACAAGACGCTCAAGGAGCTCGCAAATTATTACTGGCTGGACAAGATGAAGACCTATGTAGCAGCCTTCTACAAATCATGCGACACTTTTCAATGAAAAAATTCTTGTCAAAGGAGGCCACCAGGACCACTCCAGCATCTCCCTGTTTTGAGAGAACCATGGGTCGACATCAACATGGACTTTGTGACCAAATTATTGGTCACTCCTGAGGGATATGGCACCATCATCGTGGTTGTGAACATGTTTTCAAGAAATGTCACACTTCATTGTCACGACGACCACCGCCACTGCAAAGGGAACATCATGGATCGTGTGGTTATGCAGCTTGCCATGTACCATTGTTAGCAAAAGAGACGGCGGCTACTTGCCATTTTTTGTGCCAACTGATGACGCATTATGGCAGTCGGATTGAGCTGTCAATGGCATTACATCCTCAAAAGGATGGATAGATCAAGCGAGTCGCACAACATCATTTGGGCAGAAAAACTGCCAGTTGCCAAATGGAGTACAATTCCGCAACTTCCGTTACAATGAGGAATACTCTGTTCGAAGTGGTCATGGCAAACTTCCCCCCACACCAACAGGACTCCAAAGCTAGAGAAACATTCCTGTGGTCGACATCCATCGCCAGAACTTCACTAGTATTTGGGAAGAAACACGCTAGACTCTCACAAAGACATAAGCAGCCATGAAGCAAGCACCGGACCGACATCGCAGTGATGATGTGTTCAACGCTAGCAGTCACTTCCTATTCAACTCCGTAGATATCAGTGGAAAAGACTTTGCGAAGCTCAATCCCCGACGGTTGCGACCACTTGAGATGGAGCAAATGAAAACTCTTTTTGTCGCTTGCCTTCGCAAGCCTAACACTGTGACGATCCACCCTATCTTCCACATGAGCAAGCTCAAGCACTACAGGGACCCCAAGGAGTGCATCCCCGGTGGAGACATCGCTCCTCCACCTCCTATTCAGGTAGATGGGGATAGCGAGTACGTGACTAAAGAAATCCTCGGACATGGATGCTGTGGAAAAGCAACGGAGTATGGAGTCAAGTGGCATGGCTATGACACCACGCATAACAATTGGGAGCCCTATAACAACCTCTAAGACATTGATCACATGATCAACGACTACTACCGCCGTCACCAGCCTACGTCCGCCAACATGCAAGGTATGGCTTAATGGGAAGGGGGAGGGAGGAAGTGTAACGTCCTTAACGTACACAACTCCCTAAACTTCACCAGTGGGAGGTTTATCCTTCCACTTATGGCCCAACGTACATCAAACTTAGGATTCTTTATCGACTGGCCGAAGGCATTACAACCACTTGCCCCGACCTCGGGTTTTCCCCTATGAAATTTCTAACAACTTCGATCACTTTCAGAAATGTCGATAGAAGCATTGCAAACTGTGTTATTGTCTTTTTGTTTTTCGGTCGACTTTTTTATGGTCGTAAACTTTTATGAAACGGTGTCTCGATATTCTCGAAACCCGGTGATTTCTCGGCGGAGTTTCTCGAAGTGACCACTCATGATGCGACGTTGTGCACATTGCTTGGTTCGAGCGCCAAAGATCTAACGTAAACCTTGTTGTGATTCTTGTCATTGTATGTATGCGCTCGACTTGTTGAACACTTGTCACTGAAGTACACCTATGGCTAAATACAAATGATCCATTTGCCTGAATTCTTTGCATCTTCTAATGTTCCGCACCTCATCCCTGGTAACTGGTACGTACCACACGTACAGGAGTCCTTAATCTTCTCGAGTGGGCATTTCTGTTATTACAAAATAAGCCCATCGTGTCACAAGAACCGCGATTTCCACTTTGACGGCTCAGGGAAAAATGGCCAACTGCCCCACCCTTGGTGGATATTCTTGAACCCTCCAACAGCTTTGACCACTCTCGCAAACCTACAAATAGAAGTGAGACAACCTTTCGGTCGACTTCGCAAAACATTGAGACGAATCCAGATTTATAAAGATGCATCTCGCATCTTCAATGATGATTCTCAAAGACCCCTGATTTCTCAGTGGACCTTCTCGAGTTTGACCACTCACCACGCAACTCCGCACGCGTCGCCCGACCGACAACCCTACAACCTCGACTATGTTTCACTCTTAACTCGACACTTGTATACATATGTTTGATCATTTTGACACTTGTCATCAAAGTACACATACCGCTGATTATAAATTACTCAAGTGTCCCAAGTTCTAGATCCTGTTTTGCCTAGTAACTTCAACCTGTTCACCATCTACGCTCCGTTCGGCGTAACACTTGGCATCAGAGCGTAGCGGTGCTGAGAGGCATCCGACTACATTATCCATCCGGAGGACTACTTCGGAAAATTCTTCAGTGTATCTCACATATCAAGACTTTGCAGACCCCACGACTACAATGTGAAGCAAGCAAGCACAACGTACGACTAGCAGTGGGTTTTCGCCGATGACTTTGGCAATGGAGGAGCAAAACGTGCCGATGCATGCGAACCCTAAAGCGACAGCAAATTCTGGCGTGGCGTGCTTTGCAACAGCTGGAACAACCCCTACGGCCTTTGCGACCAAGCCGGTCATGGACCCCACAGAAACAAACCAGCCGCCCCTACCAGCAGCCTTGACAACGACAGCAAGGACGACATGTGGCACTGGTCGACAGGTGCGGATCAACAAGGAACTGGCAAAACGAATCTCCGCACTTGAGAGAATCAACGACCACCTGCTCCAACAACTCAACTTTGCGATGGAGGCTCTCGCAACGTAGGCGCATAAGAAACGATGCTCATCGAGAGAAATCCCTAACTCTCGAGCCAACCCAGAATTCGTCCGGCTCTACCAGAATTGTTCGATACTGCAAACTCAAAAGGACCAATGGTTTGGATGTGGCTGACGACTTTGAAGGTATACTTCACTGCTGGTGGGGTCAATGATGATCGAAAGAAAATTGACCTCGCGGCCGCTTTTGCATGGCATGGTGCTGAGTTGGTGGTCTGATCTACAGACCATCCAACGGCAGCAAGAGACCGGCGGAGCATCGTCGATGGCTCAAGGCGCTCGTCTCACATCACTGACCAGAGGCGTTCTACCCTTGGAGTAGATCAACCCACAGTGGCAAGACGGGCTGATGCCACCAACCGACTGGAACGAATTTTTGTGCGTGATGCTGGCACGCTTTGGACGACTGAACGAGAAGTCCAATGCATTGTACAAACTCCAACTTCTACATGAGCAGTCTAGTGTGGCGGAGTATACGTGGAGACTCCGCGACATTATCACCGGAGTAGTGATCGTCCCCGATGAAATGTGCTTTTACTACAACCACGGCCTCAAGCGAGATATCCGGCGAGCAATTGCTATTTTTGGCATCCAAAACGACTTACTACGGATGATCACAGTAGCAAAAGAGATCGACAGCGCCGACTACAGCGCTCCAATCCATGAATCCTACAGCTGGCCACCTCCTAACCACAATTATTGTGCGAATGTAAAAAAACTACTCAGCGGACTCCTCGACTCCAGTGGAAGTGGACACTGTTGACCAAAGAGATATGCATACCTGCTACAACTGCGGAAAAGTCGGGCACATCGCTCGGAATCGCCGAAGCAAACGACAAGCCAAAAGGGGAGGGGGGGGAGTCGTAGAAAAATGAGTCGGGAAACGGCAAGAGACAAGAGTAAAAGACGCAACTCTTGTCAGTGAGGAATGATCTGTGCCAAAGGATCGCCCATCTGAACGGCCCACATCGTAGCGGAGGGTTTCTGAGATCGCAAAGGTCGATGAGGGGTACAAGGACGACCAACCGGCAATACTGCTAAAAGTTCACCCTCAAGGGTGCAGAAGTCGCATAACGGTACGGGCACTTTTGGATGGAGGAGCTTCACACAGCTTCGTAAGCAACGACATGCTTTGCAAGCTGGGTTTGCAAACCAAACCAGGGGTGTTTCAAGGAAAACTTGTCGACAAAATTTGTTGACAGATATGCGGAGTCCGAGAACCACTACGACTACAAGTGGGAGATCTTTGGGATGTAATGGTCTTGAGGTCCCGTCCAATGAGCAATCACAAAATCATCCTTGGACGAGATTTCATGTACCGGCACAATCCGCAAGTCGACTAGAAGAGCGGCGACATCTACATGGATATTGACGGCGCCAAACGTCAACTTCCGCATGCGGGATGGAAGCCGACAGCGGAAGTAGCATAGGTGGAAGCAGTAGAGGAAGCCGCGAAAGCCGAAAAGCGACAACCAGTGCAGCGGATACCGCTCAACGTGGCCGAACACTATATACGATACGGAGCTCATGTGTGGTTTGTACATCTCAAGCCAATGGGAGAAGCAAAAGTGCCAGCAGCTGACTCATCATTGGCCTCATCAGCCTCATCAGCCTCAACAAGGTTTGCGATGGTACCCAAAAAGTTTGAACACCTCATCCACAAGTTTGTGAACGTCATCCCCGACGAACCCCCGAAAACTTTACCTCCTCAATGAGACATAGACCATTGCATCGAACTGAAACCGGACAGCAAACCTACCATCCGAGGGGCCTATCGGATGAGCGATCACGGGCTGACCGAGCTGAAAAAGTAGCTCTATGTGATGCTCGGTCAGGGGTTCATCCGCCCATCCACGTCACAATACGTCGTACCAGTAATATTCGTAAAACCAAAAACTGGCGAGATGCAGATGTACGTGGATTATCAGGCGGTGAACGACGTCACCATCAAGAACTGCTATCCTCTCCCTCAAGCCGATGAACATTTTGACCAAATCCAAGGAGAAATTCTCAGCAAAATCGACTTACGCAGATGATATCATCAGACACGCATGGCAGTCGTCGACATCGATAAGACACCATTTTGAACTTGCTACGGGTACTTCAAGTTCACGGTTATGCCGTTTGGACTCACAAACACCATAGCAGTATTCATGGCGGCAATGAACAACATTTTTTGTCCGTACCTCGACAATTTTGTTGTGGTGTATCTGGAAGAAATCCTTGTGTACAGCCGCACCCCGGAGGAGCACGATCTTCGAAAAGTTCTCAAAGTATTACAAAGAGAGGTTTTTTTCGGAAAACTCTCAAAATGCGAATTCCGCTATCGTTCGATCAAGTTTTTGGGTTACATCATCAACGGCAGACGGATCACTATGGATCCAAAAAAAGTGGCAACAGCCGCTCATTGGCCAACGCCGACCAATGTTAAAAAAATCAAAGTTTTTCTCGGATTCTTCAAATTCTATCGGCAATTCATACGGGACTACGCCTGAGTTCCATGGCCTCTTTCCGACCTCAATCCAAAAAGAAACAAGTTGAAGTGGGGAGACAGCAAATAAGAAGCGTTCACCGCTTTGCGGAACGCTGTGACCTCGGCGCCAACCCTATGATTAGCCAATCCAACAGTCAACTACGTCATGGCTACGGATGCATCAGACCGAGCCATTGGCGCGGTTCTTCTACAAGATCATTGCAATGGCAAACAACCGGTTGCCTACAGGTCCTGAAAACTATGAGGACCGGAACTCAACTATACAGTCCACGAAAAGGAGATGATGACGGTCGTGTACGCGTTCAAGACATGGCGATGCTACCTGGAGTGTCGCCGAAACATCGTGCGCACCGACCACCATCCATTGATATATTTGAAGACGGAGCTAATCTCAGTTGATGCCAAATCCGATAGATGGCATTCCTTGAGTCCGCGTTTGACTATGAAATTGAATTCCAGCCAAGCAAACCAATCCAACAGACACACTCAGTCACCGACCAGATTTAATGGTCAACGTGGCAACCCTACGTCAAGGCCCATTCCTCGAACGATTGTTCGCATGAGGCTACAACCAGCACGAAGGATATGATAAAACCAAACTCTGGTTTGACGCACCCTATTGGCGACGTCGCTTCACTTGCAAAGTAGTCATTCCTCCGAACGACGAACTCCGCCGAATGCTGCTCGAAGAATGCCACGCCACCGGTCCAGGTGGACACTTTGGAGAGGACAAGACGCTACAGAAGCTTGCTACCTATTGGTGAGATAAGATGCAATCTGACATGGCCAACTTCTGCAAAATGCATGACAAATATCAGCGACAGAAATCTGGTTGCACGAGGCCACCCGGGCTTCTCCAGCCGCTCCCCGTTCCGAGGGAACCATGGGCAGACATCTCCACGAACTTTGTCACGGGATAACCAGTCACACCCGCGGGATATGACGCAATCATTGTGGTTGTCGACAGGTTCTCCCAAATGTCCCACTTCATTCAGACAGCGACCACCGTCATCGCCAAAGGAATAGCACGGTTTTTTCTTAGTAACATCATATGGCTACACGGCATACCAAGAACCATCAAAAGCGATAGAGACGGTCGATTTAGCAGCCGTTTTTGGCATGAACTGATGACTCGCTACGACAGCAGAATTCAACTTTCGATAGCGTTTTATCCTCCAACCGACGATCAAACCAAGCAGACAAACTTGACACTCGAACAAATGCTCCGAACACTATGCAAACCTTATGGGACGGATTGGGCACAAAAACTCACGACCGCCAAAACCGCATACAATTCGGTAGTTTCCACCGAAATTGGCAAAACCCTATATGAAGTGATGCATGGCAAACCTCTCGCCAAACCAGTTGGAATCCAAAGCCGCAGCAACATTCCTACGACCGACGTTAAATGTCGAAACTTCACCACGGTCTGGGAGGAAACACATCAAACCCTTGCAAAGACACAAGCAGTGATGAAGCGAGCAGCTGACTGACATCGCAGGGATGACATCTTCACAACTGGCGACAAAGTCCTTCTCAACTCCGCGAACATCAAGCTGCACGGATCCGACTGTTCTAAGCTTAAATCCCGATGGTTGGGACCGTTTGAGATTGAGCGCATGCAAACCCCTATGGATGGGCGACTCAAACTCCCCGACAGTACGCAAGTTCATTTGGTGTTCCATGTCAACAAACTCAAGCACTACTGAGACCCGGAGAGAGCTTCCTTGACAGAGATGTCCCTCCTTTGCCGCCCGTTCAAGTGGACAAAGACGCGGAGTATGTTATCGAGGACATCCTCGGCCATGGACGACAAGGCCAGACCCCACAACATCTTGTCAAGTGGTACGGCTACGGCGCCGGACACAATAGTTGGGTGCCCTACGACAACCTCAAAGACGCCGACCATCTCATCGACAGCTACTACCGCCGTCTTCGGGCCACATCTGCACGTGCGCCAGAACGCTGCGGTTATAAGGGAGGAAGTGATGAAAAGATCTGTATAAGCTTCTTAGCAACACAGCTGCTGACTGGGCGTCAGTGCCCCGTCAGACGGTGACAACAGTCACAGGTCGTACACACGACGGCAAGGGTCTGGCCAGGAGTCACAAGTCAGAGTGTCATAATGCTTCAATAGCATTTGTAGAGAGAGATGATAAATGAAAGGCCCATGGCATAAGTACCTGCCGCGGCGCACGGCGGGTGTCGCACGCGTCAGCACAAGGTATGTCCTAAAACCGGCCCAAAACCACTATTTTGGCTGTAACTCAGCGTAGACATGTCAAAACGGTACACCGTCTGAACCTAAATGTGCAAAATCATAAGCCGGAGGCTACAACTGGTCACATGCATGTATCCATTATCAAACAGTGGAAAAAAATGGAAAAAGATGCAAATCGGGTCCATGGCGAGTCCACCGATAAACTCCTATGTGCTGCAGAAAAACTACAAGAGGTCCGTGGCAACGTCTTGAGCTCTAGGAAGGTATTTGGTTAGGTCTAAGCTGCTATTCCACCACCAAACGATGCACCGGTACCACCTGGGTCCGCATCAGGGATCTACATGGGCATGGACATGGCCGAGTGGTCATAGTAAACTCTATAGGTCCACAGAAATGTCACAAATCACAGCACTACCCCATGACCCAATGGTTCGTATGTCCATACACGTGTAGCACTGAAACGAGTTCTGCAACAAGTGCAGAAGAAAAACCCCACACTCAACCACTCTCAGGCAAGGAGCGAAGCCCAAATGGCCACCAAAAACTTCCGGCGTGATAGTGCCTCCGTCAAGAAGTCAGCACGCTCCATGTAAGTGCCAACCCATATGACGGAGATCACGTGTTGCTCCACCCGATCACGCACAAAGTAATGCTCAATTGCAATGGGCTTCGTGCGAGCGTGAAAGACACCAGAATTCTCCACAATGGCGAGGGCACTCTGGTTATCGCAGCGAAGCACCATGGCCGGTACTGACTGACCGAGCTCAAGGAACACGCGATGCAGCCATATTGCCTCAGAAGCCCCTATACCCAGAGCAACATACTCTGCCTCCGACGAGCTATGTGCAATGAAGCCTTTCTTCTTTCTGCACCAAGACACAGAGGTACCACCGAGCAGGAACACGTAAGCGGTGCGACTGCGTCCATCTTGACTCCAAGCCTAGTCGTTGTCCGTGTAGCCGTCAAGAACCACCAAACACTACCGGTGAGATCAGAGTCCAAGGTACGGTGTGGAGACCACGTATCGTACCACTTGCATAGCCGCATGAAGGTCTCTAGCGTGTGGAGCCCATGAAAACTGTGCAAGGAGGTTGATGGAAAAGGCGATTTTGGGGCGTGTGGTAGTGGCCAGGTACATCAGAGATCCGATGAGACGGAGGTACAAGATCCCATCCACTATCTCCCCTAGTTGTGAGGGATCTTCCACCTTTAGGGCATCCTTCCCTTTAGGTGTGCGAGGCGTGGAGGCCGTGGACACTACGCGAAGGAGGTCACTGAAGCACTCCCCCACGACACGTGCGTATCGGGCCTGATGCAGTAGTAGTGTCCAACGTCTGCGTTCTCGCACGATCTCCATGCCAAGAAACACCACTACATGACCAAGGTCCTTCATCCTATAGGTAGTCTAGAGGACCGCCTTGGCCTCCTTCACGGCTTCCATGGAAGTAGACGCGATCAGAAGGTTGTCCACATAGACCAGGATGGCGGTGAACCGCTCAGGCGTCTGTCGGATAAAGAGAGAGGGATCTGCCTCGCTCTGTCCATATCCAGCATGAGTCAAGGTGCCAATGATCTCCTGGTTCCAACACTGAGGAGACTGCCTGAGGTCGTACAAGGACTTGCGCAAGCGCCAAACCTTGTCACCGTCCTTAAATTCTGGTGGCTGAGCCACGTAAACCTCCTCATCTAGAGAGCAATGGAGGGACACATTGTTCACATCCATCTCGTGCAGTTCCTAGTCATATTGAACAGCTACATCGAACAGAGCGTGAGCTAAGACTGTGCGGCCAACAAGGGAAAAGGTATCAGTGAAATCAATGCCCTCAAACTTAGAGTACCCCTTGACGACAACGCAAGCCTTGTGGCGTTCCAATGAGCCAACCGGCTTCACTTTCATGTAAAAGACCCACTTGACCTGAATAGCCTTCCTTCCAAATGGGAGGTTGACTAGCTCGTAAACTTCGTGCTCTCGGATGGCGTGAATCTCATCCTTGGAAGTAGCACGCCAGGCGTCAGCATCCTGCGATGAGAGAGCTTCCCTGAGTGTGCCCGGACCAGGCGCCATAGAGGGAGAGCTTGGAGTGACAAGTGCACATGCCTCAGTGCTAGGTCTGATAACCACAAGGTCAGCTGCTGCATCACAAGCGATACGAAACTCGCGAGTGACGACATCATGCCCTACAAGGCATGCTGGATGTACCTCAATGTGGTGAGTACGGAAACTCAAGCTTAGGACCTTTGTGTCGAGATCACCACTTATGATGCTCTGAGTGGAATGCCTGGGTGCGAGACATGGCACTCGCTGAACTCCGGAGTCAAATGGTCGAAGACGACCGCCGGGTTCACGTGAGTAACTTGGGCTCGAGGGGCTCACATCAAGCGCAGGGATAGGCACAGCCACATCAGGTGAGGGCTGAGGCAAAGGAGTAGGTGATGTGTGCGAGGAGATGCATGTGTAGGAGACATGGGACTGGGTGTGACAGTATGATCTGGTGAGGCAAGACCACACACAGAGGCCAGAGTGCTAGCGGACACAATTACAGGATCATGGGTGCCTGTGGGGTGCAAGGGAACAGGGGTAGAAGCCGGCTGTGCTGGAGAGGTCTTTGGGCCAAGAGCGATGATCACTGGATCATCAAGAGCCAGAGACCGAGAAGTGGAGGGGGCTCGAATGGACACATCAGCCGGGAGAGAGGTGCTCGCAGGCTCAGACTCCCCCATTTGTCGAGAAACCACACGTAGAGACGTGCGTGATAGCCAGCGATGTGATCGAGGTCAGATCGCGATAGGTGATAGATATAAAGAAAAGTGCATCACGGGACTCAACAATGCAACGACGAGCGGCGTCCCAAAACGCCAGGCCTTCGATCGCGGGGAGATGCCTATAAAGGCAGACAAGTGACCCGGCGGTAAGACCTTGGACCCCGGCTGGTCCTCGATGTACCACATAGAAGCCAAGGATCCCCAGACACGAGCAAGACACTAGTCAGCACGGTGGCCAAACCAAAGCTCGTACGGTGTAATGTGGTCCGGAAGGGGACCGTGCGGGAGGTGGTTCCAGACCCACGTCATGTAGGTGAATCCTTCGAAGGTGAAGGAATCGGGAGACCGCATAGCGCGAACCCCATCCTCTGTGGTGCAATTTCAGCACTGAGAGACACCGTTATGCTGAGGAGTAACAGGAGAAGAGACCTGGTGAAAAACTGCGGGATCACGACCGGAGGACGTCACTGTACAACGGTCAATGGAGCACTCGGCCTCAGACGGGTGCTGAGCAACAGGTGAGGAGGAACGACGAAAGGCACAGAGGTGCGACTCATGATTCCAATCGTTATTGTCAGGCCCATGGTCATCACATGTTAGCTGTGGCCCCCCCACACTAGTCATCACCAGTAACGAGAACAGACGAACAAATAGTCTGTGAACCACCCGGTTGTGACAACACACTCGCACCTCCTTGAAAGAGAAGCGATAGAAGATGACGGAGCTCGGCAATGGTGCGGTCACGTGGGTCCGGGTTGCCACTGCTCATCGGTGAGGAAGCGAGAACTACTATAGTCATGGTCGCATTGTAACCGGAGGTTATGCTACCGGACGCCTCAAGACGCTGCGCGTGTGCAGCCTCAAGACCACGAGTGATCCGTGCCCAATCAAGTGGCTGTTGGCACTCGGTGTAGCGATGAGCGCCTCCACAGTTGTAGTACTGGACAATGCATCCACTGCTACCGCCCGAGGACTGCTGCTACTGTTGCGACTCCTGTTGGCCCGAATTGCGCTTCTTCCTACCCTTCTTCCCTTGTGTTGGTGCTGCCACACCCTACATCTAAGTTAGGGTAGCCGGGGTGGAAGGGGAAGAGGAGGGTGTGCCAAAGGATGAAGAAGTGGTCTGCACGAGGGGCGTCGGCGGCGACGCGATGACCGCTGCAGCAAGGGAACTCTCCTGGTGGGCCACGGCTGCCTCGTGCACGGAAGTCACCTGGAGGAAAAGCTGATGCGCCCAAGGGAGGAGCTGAAGTGAGGTGGAGAAGGGCCCGAGCACAGCGTCGCTGTACCTCAAGAACATGTCTGCGTGCTCAACACGAACTTCGTTCATGAGCGTGCGAAGCGCCCAAATCTGTGGACCTCCTCACGTCCCAAGGCGCGTGTAGATGCGCATGGCACACCGCAAGAAATCGGCTACGGGCTCAGCAGGTCCCTGATGAAAGGAGTGAGGCACGAATGTAACCCGCGCGGGTGGCGTGCATCTCTGTAGCAAGCAGATACAGTGCCGAGTCCCAGCTCCCACGTGGATCAACACCCGCGCCCGTGCCGGCCTCTCCAAGGAAAGTGCCTGTGAGCGAGGGCTCATGACTCCTGAGGAGGAAGAGGAATCTGGTGGTCCTTTACCCTTGTCACCGGTCGGAGCCATGTCAACCCTCAGTATAGACCGGGACATCAGACGGACCAGATTGTAGAAATGTCAGCGTTTCTCGAGGATTTGCAACGCTGATAAAACATGATGTTTCAGCCAAAAAATTGGCTAAGTGTTGGTGCTGACGTCATCATTCACAATGATGATATCGGCATGAAGGTCGTCCAAATGAAGCAAAATTTGGAGAGATTATGCGGCAAAACATGTTGAATGCAATGGCGGTTGTTTCGTGCAAAAAAACCCTTCAGGAGTAAAAAACGTCACCATTTTCTTTTCAGCTCATAACCGGAAAAAATCTAGATCTAAGGGTGTTGTTTCATTTCTTCGAGCCTAAAGGGCATACATGAGGCAGGAGTGGAAGCGATGGATAGGGTTTTGCAAGATCTTTCTAACGAGCTCTTACACGCCAAAAGTGGTGGTCAAATGGGGCAGTTGCATTCTCTCACATCCGGGGAGGGTGGTATGTGTGACCTAAGTGAAGCTTTTGGGACCCTTCACAGACACCTTCTCAACATCTCATGCCTCAATTGCTGCTGGAGGGGGTCGGGAAACCCTTGGCTGCCCCATGGTGGTGGCGTGGTGATGTGGTTGCAACGGTGTCTCCATTGCTGCATTGTGCTGCGGCGGGTCACCGTGGATTGGTGGGTACTCCGAAGACTGTGGCTTTAGCTGTGGCTCTCACTGCTGTTGCCACTGGTGCGTCTCCGTTGCGCAGCTCAGCGAGGGATGCCTCGCCGCTCTAATACCATGAGAAGATGCGTACAAGCTTCCTAGCGACACAGCCACTGACAGGGCGTCAGTGCCCTTTCAGACTATGATAATAGTCACAGGTCGTACACGCGACGGCAAGGGTCTGGCTAGGAGACACAAGTCAGAGTGCCATAATGCTTCAATAGCATTTGCAGAGAGAAATGAAAAATGACACGTCCATGGCATAAGTGCCTCTCACAGCGCACGGCGGGTGTCGCACCCAACAGCACAAGGTTTGTCCTAAAACCGGCCCAAAACCACTCTTTTAGCTGTAACTCAGCGTAGACATGTCAGAACGCTACGCAGTCTAAATCTAGACGCGTAGAGTCACAAGCCGGACGCTACGACTGGTCACATGCATGTATCCGGCATCAAATGGTGGATGCACAATGGAAAAACATGCGAATTGGGCCCACGGGCAGTCCATCGATAAACTCCAACGTGCTGCAGAAAAAGTGGAGGAGGTCCCTAGCAGCGTCCAGAGCTCTAGGACGGTCATCGTTCAGCTCCAAGCTAGTAGTCCACCACAAGACGACGCACCGGCACCAAGTGGGTCCGCATCGGGGATCCGGATGAGCATGGACACGACCGAGTGGTCACAGTAAACTATACAAGTCAAGAGGAACATCACAAATCACAACAAATGATACTCACCAAACGTACACGAGTACCTTATCTTTGCTAGTGGGCATTTATGTTATTACAAAAACAACCCATTGCGTTGTGAAAACTGCAGTATTCATTCTGACGGCCCAAGGCAAAATGGCCAACTACCCCTCCCTTAGTGGATATTCTCGAACCTTCCGATAGCTTTGACCACTCTGGAAAACTTATGAATAGAAGTGAGACGACGTTTCGGTGGACTTCACGACACATCGAGACAAATCCAGGTTTATAAAGATGCATCTCCCATCCTCACCGTCGATTCTTGAAGACCCCCGGCTTCTCAGCGGACCTTCTCGAATCCGACCACTCACGACGGGACCCCGCACGCGTCGCCCGACCGACGATCCTACGACTTGGACTATGCTTCATTCGTAACTAGACACTTGTATACATAAGTTCGATCATTTTGACACTTGTCATCGAAGTACAGTTACAACTAATAATGAGTTTCTCAAGTGTCTCAAATTCTAGATCGCTATTTGTCTCACATCTTCTACCTGTTCACCATCTACACTCCGTTCGCGATGATATGAACCACCCATGTTTCTCTCGATATGACAAGAAATACCCACTCATGACTTTTAGTGAATCGTGTACGTTTGGGGCTACCTGTTGAGTTGGGAATATCCCGAAAATGGTCCGGCCAGACTCGGGGCTACCTGGAGATCAGCTGGGGCCTTGGGCCAAGCGGGAAGGTTGGGCAAGTATCGTCTGTGACAGTTGCAGGACTGGTCGTCTCCCATCCACTCGGAGAAACTGGTCGCTTAGTTTCTCATTTGGGCCTCGCTCAAGCTCAGTGCCATATCGGCACCGCGTCCACGGCAAGGAGGTAGGAGAAGAGAAGCGGAAAAGTGAAGGGATTCTGCTTCTGGATCCCTGAAGGCCGTTGGTCTGAACCCGAAGTCATCTGGATCACTGCAACACTTTCGTGGAGACCAGCGAAGGCCGATCTTGAGTTTTGTAAAACCCGATCTTGTTCGCTCTCTCCTCGTTTCGCTGCTGTCGTCCATCGCCGGTCGTGTGCGGAACGATTTGCGTTGGATCTGTACGTCCTCCAGGCTTTTCGACGCCCTCCATCGTCGGCTGTTGCCAGCAAGTGCAAGCGAAGCATAGCAAAGGAAGGCAAAGCGAGGCAAGATGAGCGACTCCAAGTACTTCACCACAACAAAAAAGGGAGAGATCCATGAGCTCAAAGAGGAGCTCAACTCCCCTTACAAGGTACTACTCTCATGGAATTTCATGGCAGAATGTCAGTTTCTGAACTCGGTGCCCTGCGTCAATGAAAGAGGCAGACACCTATGAGCTGAAGTAGAGCTGAAGCCTCCTTACAAGGCACTGCTTGGCTTGCCATGCCTTGCTCTGACTGCTTGCCGTGCCATGTCATACCCTGACTGGTTTTGGCCTGTTTCGGCTCAGTGGAGCTTGATGATGGTTCTGAGAGTTCTGGGTGGTTCTGGATGTGCCACTATGCATTGCTTTCGTTCTGCTGTCCTGGGCAGTTCCGACGCCTCTTGGTTCCCTGGTCACGTCAGAGGAGAGAGTGAAATGCTCTCCAGTGCTCTCAGTTTTCAGCCTTGATGTGGAAAAGTGTGGTCCCTATCCTCCTTGTCAGGCTGTGCCACCACCACTATCGTCATTGTGGAGGTGGCAGCGCTGTTGTGGCTATTGTTATGAAAGAGCATGGTCGTCGCCGTCCTAGACTCCTTTGCCACTACCGCTGTCGTCGTTCTTGTCATGTTTAGCGCTGTCCTCAAAAGTGCCCACTGTCCTCATTGCCCTCATTGCCCTTGGTGTCCTCATTGTCGTCGTTGTCCTCAATGACCTCATCATCCTCATCATCCTCCTTGTCCTTGTTGCTGTTTTCAACCGTGAGGTTGAAAACAGCGCTCATTTTGAACATGATGTACTCATTGAAGACAAAATCATCATCGATGTTGCTGTCATCACTGCCGCTGCCGTCTCCTTCGTTGTCAATGTAGCCGCCAGTGCTGCCGCAAGCGCCGCCATTGTTGCCGCTGTCATTGTGGCGATTGTTGACGCAGTTGATGTGGTCACCATTGTCGTCATTGTCGTTGTCATCATCATCGTTACTGTTTCGCTCCTCCTTCCCATTGTTGTCGTTAGTGACGAAGCCGCAGTCTTTCATCGTTGCAGTTGTCTTTGCCGTCACTGTCTGTGCCCCTGCTTCGCCTTCCCCGCAAGTCATCATGATCTTTGCCAATGCTGCTGCCGCCACCACCGCCAACGCCGCTGGCTGCGCCGCCGTTGACGTCTTTGCTGTCTTCATCCATGTTTGTATCACACTGTCCTTGCTGTCCCGTTTCGGAGCGTCATCGCCATCTACGCTGACGTGGTCAAAGTCACAGCTGCCGTCTCCGCTGCTGCTTCTGTCAATAACTCTTTCGCTGTCCTACTGTTTCTTTTCTTGTGGCTGTGTCATTGTCGTCGTCATCGTCGTCGCTGCCGCCATTGTCCTTGATGTTCGAGCACCATAGTCAACGACTTGCTGTCCTGATGGTTAACTGACTCAGTGACATTGGTGCCACGATCATCATCATTGCCAGAGCCTTAACTACTGCGACAGCAAATACAGCGAGAAGAGCAAGACCGTCTTTTTCAAGTGTCCACCTATGCACTATTCACTCAACATTAGTTTGAAGCACACTCCAATGTGAGCGATGTGTCTTGTCTTCTTCCCTTGCTGCGCACTGTGGCCATAAACTGTTTCGGGAGTGAGCAGGACAAGCGCAAGGATGCTGTGAAGAAGGTGATTGCAGCGATGACGGTGGGCAAGGACGTGAGCATGCTGTTCACAGACGTCGTCAACTGCATGCAGACGGAAAACCTTGAGCTCAAGAAGCTCGTGTACCTCTACCTCATCAATTATGCCAAGAGCCAGCCCGACCTCGCTATCCTTGCCGTCAACACCTTTGTAAAGGTGTGTGTCACACGCACACACACGCGCACGCACGCACGCACGCTGCGTACGGTACGCACGTAGGCACGCACGCACGCACTCAAGCACGCACGCACGCACGCACGCACGCACGCACGCACGCACGCACGCACGCACGCACGCACGCACGCACGCACGCACGCACGCACGCACGCGCGCG
>SZWC01002485.1:211490-229888 GCA_023375785.1 Penium margaritaceum | reverse complement strand
GAGAGAGAGAGAGAGAGAGAGAGAGAGAGAGAGAGAGAGAGAGAGAGAGGGGGGAGGAAGAGAGAAGTATGAGACAAGCATGAATATGCTCGTCTCAGCAAGTTGGGCAAGAATGCCCACATCTAATTTCGTTATTAATATACAACATGCGATACAAGTGTAAACATGAAAAATCAAAGTTGAAGAAGATAGAAGTAGCTAACTATTTTCTAGCGATGATGCTTGCACCATCTTCAATGTATTGAAGGTCCACTAACCCATTCTGCATGATGCTGTAAAAACGAGAGAAAGAGGGGACGGGTCAGGAGAGAAAGTCACTGAGAAGTAATAAGGGCATGGAGTAAGCGAGGGAGTGATAGAGTGTAAGTGAGCAAGAGAGAGAGAGAGAGAGAGAGCAAGAGAGAGGGAGAGAGAGAGAGAGAGAGAGAGAGAGAGAGAGAGGGGGGAGGGGGAGAAAGACATCGAGAGAGAGAGAGAGAGAGAGAGAGAGAGGGGGGAGGGGGAGAAAGACATCGAGAGAGAGAGAGAGAGAGAGAGAGAGAGGGGGGAGGGGGAGAAAGACATCGAGAGAGAGAGAGAGAGAGAGAGAGAGAGGGGGGAGGGGGAGAAAGACATCGAGAGAGAGAGAGAGAGAGAGAGAGAGAGGGGGGAGGGGGAGAAAGACATCGAGAGAGAGAGAGAGAGAGAGAGAGAGAGGGGGGAGGGGGAGAAAGACATCGAGAGAGAGAGAGAGAGAGAGAGAGAGAGGGGGGAGGGGGAGAAAGACATCGAGAGAGAGAGAGAGAGAGAGAGAGAGAGGGGGGAGGGGGAGAAAGACATCGAGAGAGAGAGAGAGAGAGAGAGAGAGAGGGGGGAGGGGGAGAAAGACATCGAGAGAGAGAGAGAGAGAGAGAGAGAGAGGGGGGAGGGGGAGAAAGACATCGAGAGAGAGAGAGAGAGAGAGAGAGAGAGGGGGGAGGGGGAGAAAGACATCGAGAGAGAGAGAGAGAGAGAGAGAGAGAGGGGGGAGGGGGAGAAAGACATCGAGAGAGAGAGAGAGAGAGAGAGAGAGAGGGGGGAGGGGGAGAAAGACATCGAGAGAGAGAGAGAGAGAGAGAGAGAGAGGGGGGAGGGGGAGAAAGACATCGAGAGAGAGAGAGAGAGAGAGAGAGAGAGGGGGGAGGGGGAGAAAGACATCGAGAGAGAGAGAGAGAGAGAGAGAGAGAGGGGGGAGGGGGAGAAAGACATCGAGAGAGAGAGAGAGAGAGAGAGAGAGAGGGGGGAGGGGGAGAAAGACATCGAGAGAGAGAGAGAGAGAGAGAGAGAGAGGGGGGAGGGGGAGAAAGACATCGAGAGAGAGAGAGAGAGAGAGAGAGAGAGGGGGGAGGGGGAGAAAGACATCGAGAGAGAGAGAGAGAGAGAGAGAGAGAGGGGGGAGGGGGAGAAAGACATCGAGAGAGAGAGAGAGAGAGAGAGAGAGAGGGGGGAGGGGGAGAAAGACATCGAGAGAGAGAGAGAGAGAGAGAGAGAGAGGGGGGAGGGGGAGAAAGACATCGAGAGAGAGAGAGAGAGAGAGAGAGAGAGGGGGGAGGGGGAGAAAGACATCGAGAGAGAGAGAGAGAGAGAGAGAGAGAGGGGGGAGGGGGAGAAAGACATCGAGAGAGAGAGAGAGAGAGAGAGAGAGAGGGGGGAGGGGGAGAAAGACATCGAGAGAGAGAGAGAGAGAGAGAGAGAGAGGGGGGAGGGGGAGAAAGACATCGAGAGAGAGAGAGAGAGAGAGAGAGAGAGGGGGGAGGGGGAGAAAGACATCGAGAGAGAGAGAGAGAGAGAGAGAGAGAGGGGGGAGGGGGAGAAAGACATCGAGAGAGAGAGAGAGAGAGAGAGAGAGAGGGGGGAGGGGGAGAAAGACATCGAGAGAGAGAGAGAGAGAGAGAGAGAGAGGGGGGAGGGGGAGAAAGACATCGAGAGAGAGAGAGAGAGAGAGAGAGAGAGGGGGGAGGGGGAGAAAGACATCGAGAGAGAGAGAGAGAGAGAGAGAGAGAGGGGGGAGGGGGAGAAAGACATCGAGAGAGAGAGAGAGAGAGAGAGAGAGAGGGGGGAGGGGGAGAAAGACATCGAGAGAGAGAGAGAGAGAGAGAGAGAGAGGGGGGAGGGGGAGAAAGACATCGAGAGAGAGAGAGAGAGAGAGAGAGAGAGGGGGGAGGGGGAGAAAGACATCGAGAGAGAGAGAGAGAGAGAGAGAGAGAGGGGGGAGGGGGAGAAAGACATCGAGAGAGAGAGAGAGAGAGAGAGAGAGAGGGGGGAGGGGGAGAAAGACATCGAGAGAGAGAGAGAGAGAGAGAGAGAGAGGGGGGAGGGGGAGAAAGACATCGAGAGAGAGAGAGAGAGAGAGAGAGAGAGGGGGGAGGGGGAGAAAGACATCGAGAGAGAGAGAGAGAGAGAGAGAGAGAGGGGGGAGGGGGAGAAAGACATCGAGAGAGAGAGAGAGAGAGAGAGAGAGAGGGGGGAGGGGGAGAAAGACATCGAGAGAGAGAGAGAGAGAGAGAGAGAGAGGGGGGAGGGGGAGAAAGACATCGAGAGAGAGAGAGAGAGAGAGAGAGAGAGGGGGGAGGGGGAGAAAGACATCGAGAGAGAGAGAGAGAGAGAGAGAGAGAGGGGGGAGGGGGAGAAAGACATCGAGAGAGAGAGAGAGAGAGAGAGAGAGAGGGGGGAGGGGGAGAAAGACATCGAGAGAGAGAGAGAGAGAGAGAGAGAGAGGGGGGAGGGGGAGAAAGACATCGAGAGAGAGAGAGAGAGAGAGAGAGAGAGGGGGGAGGGGGAGAAAGACATCGAGAGAGAGAGAGAGAGAGAGAGAGAGAGGGGGGAGGGGGAGAAAGACATCGAGAGAGAGAGAGAGAGAGAGAGAGAGAGGGGGGAGGGGGAGAAAGACATCGAGAGAGAGAGAGAGAGAGAGAGAGAGAGGGGGGAGGGGGAGAAAGACATCGAGAGAGAGAGAGAGAGAGAGAGAGAGAGGGGGGAGGGGGAGAAAGACATCGAGAGAGAGAGAGAGAGAGAGAGAGAGAGGGGGGAGGGGGAGAAAGACATCGAGAGAGAGAGAGAGAGAGAGAGAGAGAGGGGGGAGGGGGAGAAAGACATCGAGAGAGAGAGAGAGAGAGAGAGAGAGAGGGGGGAGGGGGAGAAAGACATCGAGAGAGAGAGAGAGAGAGAGAGAGAGAGGGGGGAGGGGGAGAAAGACATCGAGAGAGAGAGAGAGAGAGAGAGAGAGAGGGGGGAGGGGGAGAAAGACATCGAGAGAGAGAGAGAGAGAGAGAGAGAGAGGGGGGAGGGGGAGAAAGACATCGAGAGAGAGAGAGAGAGAGAGAGAGAGAGGGGGGAGGGGGAGAAAGACATCGAGAGAGAGAGAGAGAGAGAGAGAGAGAGGGGGGAGGGGGAGAAAGACATCGAGAGAGAGAGAGAGAGAGAGAGAGAGAGGGGGGAGGGGGAGAAAGACATCGAGAGAGAGAGAGAGAGAGAGAGAGAGAGGGGGGAGGGGGAGAAAGACATCGAGAGAGAGAGAGAGAGAGAGAGAGAGAGGGGGGAGGGGGAGAAAGACATCGAGAGAGAGAGAGAGAGAGAGAGAGAGAGGGGGGAGGGGGAGAAAGACATCGAGAGAGAGAGAGAGAGAGAGAGAGAGAGGGGGGAGGGGGAGAAAGACATCGAGAGAGAGAGAGAGAGAGAGAGAGAGAGGGGGGAGGGGGAGAAAGACATCGAGAGAGAGAGAGAGAGAGAGAGAGAGAGGGGGGAGGGGGAGAAAGACATCGAGAGAGAGAGAGAGAGAGAGAGAGAGAGGGGGGAGGGGGAGAAAGACATCGAGAGAGAGAGAGAGAGAGAGAGAGAGAGGGGGGAGGGGGAGAAAGACATCGAGAGAGAGAGAGAGAGAGAGAGAGAGAGAGAGAGAGAGAGAGAGAGAGAGAGAGAGAATCTGCGTGTGGGAATTTTGAGTGTGAGGGTGTGTGAGTGTGAGATTATGAGGAAGTGTGAGTGTGAGAGTGTAAGAGTAAATGAGCGAGAGTGAGAGTGAGATTCAGACTGTGAGAGTGAGAGAGTGCAATTGAGAGTGAGAGTGTGAGTGCAAGTGCAAGTGCAAGTGGTAGTGCAGGTGCGAGTGGGATTGCGAGTGCGAGTGCGGAAAGACAGACGGACAGACAAACGGACGGACGGACAGACGGACGTACCGACAGATGGCCAAACAGTCAGACCAACGGATGGATTGATCCCCTGCATCACTTACTGGAGAGGCGGACTCTTTCAGTAACCAGTATTTCTGACACATCAGTCGTGGCAGCAGAAGCAGCCAAAGTAGGAACAGCAGTGGCAGCAGAAGCAGCTGCAAAAGCAGCAGCAGAAGCAGCAGCAGCAGCAGTTGCATCACCAGCACTTGCTGCAATTGGGAAAAGAGCAATAGCAGTTAAAAAAGCACCATTCACGAAAACAACAGCACCACCACCGCCACCACCAGTAGCAGCAGCGGGTGAAGCAGTGGTAGCAACAACAGAAATGCTATGCGAGAGCTACATCAAGCAAAGCTGCCAAACCGCGAAAAAGAGTCACAGGCAACGTCTACGATGATGGCTGCAGAAGGCTATGAGAGGTGAGGGAGCAGCGTAAGAGGAAACGGGTTGGGAGGAATTTGAGTGAAGCCAACAGGAGCTACTACCATTGCTGGCTTGGCTACATGTGCAGCTCTTACTGTAGGCGTCACACAGCAGTTGCACAATCTGCTGCTTCTACAGCTGCTTCTATAGCCGCTGTGGTAGAAAGTGTGTGATCTACTTCTGTGGCTCCTTCTTCAACTCGACTAGTGAGAGGAGAGTCGGGCCACAGAGTTGCACCATTAGCAGCAGGTTGGCGTGGATGGAAGAAAAAAACAAATTCAGCGAATTCAGCAAAGTCAGTCCTTGCCTGCACATTCCAGGACCAAGTGCTTCGCTTCAACTCGGGCGTCACGCTGGTGGTTGGCGAGCGGCGGAGCGGGGGTGGGGGGGGGGTGGGGGAGAGGGAGGGGAGTTGATACTAGTGGGTGTAGAGGCAACCTCAAGGAGTCCTAGCCTTCACTGGTTCACGCAACCAGTGTTTTGGGCAGCCAGTAGACACCAATAGTGAAGAGTGTGGGGTACGAGGAGCACGGATGTGAGTGGGAAAAACAATTTGCATTCATTAGAATTCGATCAAAACACATTTCTGTTGCTTAGCACAGTGAGATCACATCATATCCTTACAATCTGTCATCTAAGCTTTCCAACACATTCAAGCATGTCCAAATCGGAGCAGTAGAGCCCCTGCTATGGCCGTCAAAATTACCCTTGGTGGATCCGTCCACCTTACCCTGCACGTTAGGCAACGGGAGGCTCTTCGACGGTGACCTGCCTGCGGAGCGCTTTTTCTCACTCAGAAGTCAAGGAGAAGTTCACCTTGGTCAAGGTGAATCTTCTGGTTGCTTACTTTATGGCCCTGGTGCATTTTTAGCTTGTTGGAATTGAACTTGGATCATCGGCGGTGGATCATCCCGCCACCCATGGCGGGTACCAGATTCCACCCGCCCAAAACCCGATATTTCGACTAGTCTAAATTTCTGAATGCTCACTCAACTCGAGCGATTCAAAGGTCGATCTAGCATGGAAATATCCAAGGAATCCAAATATAAAGTCAGACCAGGTGTTCGACCACTCCCTAGTGGTTGAACCAGAGAATACAATCCACGGCACGCATAGGAAGGAGCAAACCACGTCAACAGGGGGGAGGAGGGGGGGACGTGCATGATTGCCACCCATGTTTTCGGAAGAGCAACATAATTGAACCATTGCAGTCAGAGTCGATGCATCGACCCTTGGGAAATCCCAAGATTCGGGAGAGTCGGAAAGAGTCGGGTCACCAAAAGTGTGTGGAACAGTAGCAAAGACAAAGAAAGTGTGCATACTGTTCTTTTAAGCATATTTTTAGAGAGAATCATGGAGGCCAGAGGTATATTGTAAAGATAGAATAACAGAAACCCTAGTCCATGGGTGTTGTGGACCCAGGTACAATACTCTGGCTATCTGGGTGCCCATCCACCTGACCTAGAAAATTAGTTCCATACGGCTCTTGCAGGCCTGGCACTGTCCCACCACGTGCAGGCAGTCCTGCGTGTCAATTGGGATGTGACAGAGGCAGAGAAAAAAGGAAAGAAAGTTGAGCAGCAGGACTGACGTGCAGGATGGCCTGCGCGTCAGTTGACGTGCAGGTAGCTCCTTCCGTCAATGCCTACCCTCCACCCGCCAGTTCTCTTCGCGAACTGGCAGATGGGGGGCAGGCGTTTTTGCGATAGGCGGTTGTGGGTCCCCCCCCCCCCCCCCCTCCAGACGGCTGGAGAGAAGCGCGTTGCAAGATCCCCCAAAGCGTCGATGACAGCGTCGACGTCGGGTCGACCCTGTCGACGCGTTGACGCCGACTCTTGCCCAAAGAGTCGTGCGTCGACTCCAACATGGAAAGCCACACCCTTTCGGAGGGTGCAAATAATTCAGGGACTGAAGGAATAATTCTAAGCCTCGGAAATTTGTTAGCGTCAATATACCTGTTAAAAATTGGTTGCTCAATTTACAGTTCACCGGACAATTTCTTCAAAATTTGGCTAAGTCTAGAAAAGCCTTTCCAGCAGCATTTTGCGTCTTGGAGCATCCGTGTTCAAGTCTTCAGATAAGGCAATACCCTCCCATGTGACCAAGACCCCTTGACCCCTTCCAAAGGGTACTTTTACCTCCTCAAGGCCCTCTTTGACACATCAATAAAGAGATAGAACATAAAGCCATCTTCAAGTGTACCTCTTCACTGGGAGGTACATCCCTTCATCAGTGAAAGGATACTAACCCATTCGCTTAAATCATGAGCCTCAAGACCATAGACTACTTAAGAAGCCCTCTTCTATTAGCTGATTAACAACTGCGTCTAGCCAGGCTCCAACACTAAGAGTTGTTCCACATTTAAAGTTCAGCTTCTACTTCAGGAGTTAGCTTCCATAGCTACTCTAATTCATAAAAGAGGTCCCGTCTATGCCAATACAGTGAAACCAAAGATGGAGAGCCGGAACTAAAAGCCGGAGCTTTGCCTATAGTGAAGTACAAAAGTTGGTAAAGGATACCGTCTAGTGAAGTTTGTTACAGTCGATGTTCAACTTTGAGTGTGCATTGCTAGCAACGTGCTTTTTGCACTAAGCATCAAATCCAAGTTATCCAGATTCAAATAAATCTTCTACTGCGCAGTAGACAGACAAGGAGTTGGAAGCACGTTTGTCTACTTCAAACCCTTCTAGACTAGCAGATCCCTGCTTGTCCAAAATCTGATGCAGATTTTAGCCCCTGCCCTCATCAAATTCCAACATGATGTGAGGGCAAAAGTGGAGCATCCTGATTAAAACGTAAGGAGGTATTTCACATCTACGTGAAACTCTTCCAACTGCATTTCTAGTTTGAGGGAGAATTCTTCGACCCCCCCCCCCCTCCCGTCATCTGCAACACCAACAGCTATTTGAAGTGCAGCAGATCGCACCTAAACATGGATGAAGAAGCTCATTTTCAAGCAGAACTTGAGGCACATACCAATGTAGACAATTGACCTGATCCTTCAGTTGCATTTGCCAAATTTTCACATTTCATGCAGTCAAACATGGATCGAACAAGCATGCAAGCACAGATACTTGGTCTCCAAGCCCAAATACAGGCAGCAGAAGCTGAGAAAGCTCAATTGCAATCTCTCATCAATACCATAAATAATCGAAATCAGGTACTTCCCTTTGAAAAGGAGCAAGCCATGGCATCAGAAAATAATGCACAAGAAGTTACACAAAGAAGTGCTGAAGCAGTACAGCAAACCCCTTAATAAGCAACAATGCATGTTGAAGAATCTACACGGATTGCTTAACAACGTGCTGAGCAAGCAACATAATTTAATCACCAACAAGTTACAGAACAAGCACATCTACAACTTGAAGAAATCAAGAGACATATACAACAAGTGATGGAAAATGGGGCAGTCCTCAGGGAGGTGATCAGGCTCACTAAGAGCTGCCTAGGCAAGACCAACTGTTTGTGAGAGGGAGTTGCAGGTTGCACAGATAGAAATTACGGAAGCGAATTTAGGTTTTCAGAGGACGCGAATGTCTGAATCAAATCTTGAGTGAGAAAAGTATGTCATCACAGCTTTCTAACAAGCCCTTAAATGCCTCATTTGGCTAAGGGAGCACTGAGATCCACTCTGTCAAAGCTCACCCTCTAGCACACTCCTAGCCTAGCGGGATGAGCGGCAGTCACCCTGTCATGCATGAGAATTATGTCTCCCACGACCTGCACGGCAAACAATCGTGGAGTGGTCCTTCCTTGAAGTCTCCTGGAGGCCCTCCAGCCATCTTTTCTCCTTGAAGGCCGCTCTCAGCCGTCCTGGCCAATAATCCTGCCGCCTTTTGAGCTCAAAGTGCTCAGGTCGTCACTTGAACCAGACCCATGATCTCCAAACATTTGGAAATCCATATCTCACTCAAACGGACTCCGAATTGAGTTCCGTAAAGTGCGTTAGAACCTGTGAAATATCCTCTATGCAACTGTCATGCCAGATGATTTTTTATCGAGCAACCTATTTTTTGTCACTTTCTGGCACTCTTATATCCATCATTCTCCCACTTTGCGAGAATAAAAATTCACACAAGTCCGCACTGTCCCCTCAGCTGCTGAAAGCGGTACACTGCCAGTGGCTTGGTCAGGAAATCTTCCAGCATCATGCTTGAAGGGCAGAACTTGATCTGCACCACCTGCTTTGCCACGAGCTCGCGGATGAACGGGTACCGCAAGTCGATGTGCTTGGTGGGGGCATGAAACTCGGCGTTCTTCGTCAGAGCAATGGCGCTCATTTTGTCACAGTAGATGGTGGTGGTTGTGGTCTGCTGCTGTCCAAGGCTTGCTAGCAGCTCACGCAGCCACACAGCTTCCTTTGCTGCTTCACTGAGGACGATGTACTCTACTTCGGTGGAGGAGAGGGCAACGCACTCTTGCTTCTTGCTCCTCCAACTGATTGCACCTCCCCCGAGCACAAACACAAACCCACTGGTTGACCTCCTTGTGTCCAGGTCACCTCCCCAATCTGCGTCACTGTAGCCGATGAGGATGGGACTGTTGTTGCCATTGAAGGTGAGGAAAAGGCTGCTGCTGCTGTCGAGGTAGCGCAGCACACGCTTGACCGCCTCCCAATGCGGCACGCCTGGATTCGCGCAAAACTTGCTTAACACTCCCACTGCTTGGCTGATGTCGAGGCGCGTGCCGACTGCTGCATACATGAGGCTTCCAACAGCTTCTTGGTACGGCATTGCTTCCATGCGGCTGATCTCTTGCATGCCGCGGGGAGTTTGCGTCATGCTCAGCTTCGCTCCCACTTCCAGTGGTGTTGTTGCTTTGCGCGCTCCTGCCATGTTGAAGCGCTTGACGATGTCTCTCACGTACGTGCTCTGCGACAGCTCCAAAGTCTGCTGCTCTCGGTCGCGCTTGACCTGAAGGCCAAGGTAGTAACTGAGCTCTCCCATGTCCTTCATGTCGAACCTGGCAGCAAGGGACTGCTTCACATCGTCCAAAAGAGACTTGGAGTCAGATGTGATGAGCAGATCATCAACATAGAGCAAGATGATGATCTGGCTTGCCTCTTGAGTGCACCCATAGACTGCATGGTCAGCTTCACTGCGAACAAAGCCATGGTCACCCAGCTGCTCATCCATCTTATGGTACCATGCTCGCGGGGCTTGCTTCAGGCCGTAGAGGGCCTTCACAAGCTTGCACACCGAATCCTCCTTTCCCTCCACCACATACCCCTCTGGCTGCTCCATGTACACATCCTCCTCGAGGTCACCATTCAGAAATGCACAAGTCACATCCATTTGGTGCACCTCCCAGTCCATAGCAGCAGCAAGAGCGAGGATCACTCGAATGGATGGGAATTTTGCGACAGGTGCAAATGTCTCATTGTAATCCACACCCTCAGTCTGCATATACCCCTTTGCAACCAGCCGTGCTTTGTACCTGAGAACCTTACCATCCGCACCACACTTGCGCCTGAAGATCCACCGGCATCCGATCACCCGGCTGCCATGTGGAGCCTCCTCGAGAGTCCAGGTGCCGTTCTTCATGAGCGCACCATACTCCTCATCTGCTGCGGCACGCCAATCTGCCGCCTCAGCGCTACGCATGGCTTCAGCGAATGTGGCTGGGTCATCGGTGACTGTGAGGAAGAGAAGCTCGAGGTCAGACGACTCCGTTGGTGGTGGAATGGTGCACAGGTTCACCAGCTCCTCCAGCGGCCTCTATTTGTTTGCGAGGCGCTTGGAACGCCTCAGTGGCTCCCCAATGTCCTTTAAACTTTTGTTGAGGCATGCGGACCGTCGTGGCAACTGCTGTGTGTTACTTTGCTACTCCTCCTCATCAGATTCCGCTGCCGGCTCCTTCTCCTTCTCAGCTCCCTCCACCTCCTTGTCGTTGCCGCTGTCACCGCCATCTTCCGCACGGCCCTCTTCTGCTACCGGTACTTCTCCCACTTCTGGTACAAGTGCGGGAGCAAGCGGAACTGCCGACATAGGGCTCCAAGTCCAGCCCTTCACTTCCTCTTGGAAGACCACGTCACGGCTGCGGATGATCTTGCGTGCGGTGAGGTTGTAGAGGCGGTATCCCATGGTGTCGTAGCCGAGGAAGGCGGCCTTCACCGACTTTGCGTCCAGCTTGTTACGGCTGCCGGTAGGCACGTGCACGAATGTGCCACACCCGAAGACTTTCAGGTGAATCACTGTTGGCTTGCGTCCCGTCCACGCCTCCTCTGGTGTCATCAGCGGCACAACACGCGTAGGACTTCGGTTTCTCAGGTACATGGCGATATTGACCGCTTCCACCCAAAAGGTTGGCGGGAGCCCCGCGTCTTGGAGCATGCTGCGAACACACTCCAAGAGCGTGCGGTTTGCGCGTTCAGCCACGCCATTCAGCTGTGGTGTTCCAGGTGGGGTGAACTTGTGCTTGATCCCGCGACGCTTGAGGAAGGTGTGGAAGTTGTTGGAGAGGTACTCTCCTCCACCATCGGTGTGAAGCACCTTCAACCGCCTGCCACTCTCATTCTGTGCAGCAGCAATTTACACCTTGAAAGCATCACAGCACTCATCCTTTCCAGCCAGGAACGACACCCATGTCTTCCTCGACTTGTCATCAATGAACGTGAAGAAGTACAACTTGCCGGACAAGGATTGTGATGGCATGGGACTGCACAAATCAGAGTGAACGAGTGAGAGAAGCTCAGCCGTCCCCTTCCCCTCCCCCGTGAAGGGAGCGCGAGCTTGCTTCCCTTCAATGCAGCTCTCACAAGCAGATGCACTAGGCTGCTTCACCCCCTTGAGCTCCAGGCCACGGACCATCTGCTGCATGGAGATGATGGCGCCAAAGCCGAGGTGACCGAGCCGGCGGTGCCACAGGCCGATGTCNGCGGGCTTGCTTCCCTTCAATGCAGCTCTCACAAGCAGATGCACTAGGCTGCTTCACCCCCTTGAGCTCCAGGCCGCGGACCATCTGCTGCATGGAGATGATGGCGCCAAAGCCGAGGTGACCGAGCCGGCGGTGCCACAGGCCGATGTCGTGTTTTCCCTCTCTCGCCGCCAACGCTGAGTCGGCTTCCTTCTCCGATTCCACGTAGAGGCGGTAAAGACCATCCTCCTTGTTTGCTTTTGCAAGCACACGGCCTGCACGGGCAGAGATGGTGCAGCCACCATTCTCAAAGTAAACCTGCATGCCTTCGGAGATGAGAGATGAGACAGAGAGGAGGTTAGCTGTTTGTCCTGGAACATGGAGCACCCCCTTCACACGACGTTCCACGTGCTTATCCTCAACAGAAGCACAAAACACAATCTTACCCTTCCCAACCGCCATTTGCACATGGTTATCTCCCATGTACACCCGACGAGGCTCAATGACGGTGTAGACAACGAACCACTTCCGGCGACACGTCATGTGCCGCGTGGCTCCCGAGTCGATGATCCAGAATAGGGCGCTGTTGTCGGAGACGTGCAAGACCCGGATGGTTGTTACAAATCCACTCTCCCAATCTACAGCATTCGCGGAAGCGTCGGACTGGTTTCCCGCTCCCAATCCAGCCGCAAGGTCCGCCTACTTCTTCCGGCATTCGCACGCCTAATGGCCCGGCTTCTTGCAGTAGTGGTATTTCCCCTTCTTCTTCCCTCCTCTGCCGTTGCCCCTGGTTGGTACAGCACCACCCCCATGACCAGAGTTGGTGATGAGAGCGACGTCCAGTCTGCTTTCGCCCTCTTCTCCCTTGCGCTATTCCTCCTCAAACAGCAGGCTCTCCTCCACATCATTGAGGGAGAGCTTGTCGCCATGCTGGTCCAAGGCAACAATGAGAGGAGTGTAGCTGCTAGGAAGACCAGAAAGGATGGTTAGCATGAGCACACGCTCCTTGACAGGGTCCTCAATTGCAGCAAGCTGGTCAGAGTGAGACTTCACCATGTTGATGTAGTCAATCATGGATCCGGACTCATCCATCTTCACAGTGTGAAAGCGACGACGCAGTTGCATGTTCATGAGGATTGACTTGGAAGCATAACTGGACTCAAGATTTTTCCAAACCTCCTTTGGTGTGAGGATGACACGGACGAGGAGTTGCTGCCGTTCAGCGAGGTGGAGGTAGATGGTTGCGAGGGCGCGGTCACGCTTCTCGCGGTAGGTACGGGCCTCGACAGGGGAGATGGAGCTTTCTGCTGGTTCCTTCTCCTTCTCATCCAACTAGCTCCAAAGACCCTTCTCCATCAGCACCATCTTCATGTTGTTACTCCAGTTGAAGAAGTTCTTGCCTTCGAACTTGGCGATGTTGACGCCGGCCACCACAGAAGCGGATGTCTCCATGGTAGTGAAACGTTCAGTCCACAAACGGCTCTCTCACACAACAGGGTGCAAGGAATGCCTCAAGGATGAGACAAAGCCTTGTTCTAGCTCTGATACCACTGATGGAAACTGGGGCAGCCCTCAGGGAGGTGATCAGGCTCACTAAGTGCCGCCTAGCACACTCCTAGCCTAGCGGGATGAGCGGCAGTCACCCTGTCATGCATGAGAATTATGTCTCCCACGACCTGCACGGCAAATAATCATGGAGTGGTCCTTCCTTGAAGTCTCCTGGAGGCCCTCCAGCCGTCTTTTCTCCTTGAAGGCCGCTCTCAGCCGTCCTGGCCAATAACCCTGCCGCCTTTTGAGCTCAAAGTGCTCAGGTCGTCACTTGAACCCGACCCATGATCTCCAAACATTTGGAAATCCATATCTCACTCAAACGGACTCCGAATTGAGTTCCGTAAAGTGCGTTAGAACCTGTGAAACATCCTCTATGCAACTGTCATGCCAGATGATTTTTATCGAGCAACCTATTTTTTGTCACTTTCTGGCACTCTCATATCCATCAACAAAATGCAGATGCAACAGTTGCAGCCACAAGAGCCTCTGCAAAATTCAAAGCTGACCAAGAGAGAGAGAGAGAGAGAGAGAGAGAGAGAGAGAGAGAGAGAGAGAGAGATGGGGGAGAGAGATAATTTGAGTGTGCACCGTTCAAGTGCACTAGATTTCTAGTGAATGGTGTCAGTGCATGGTGTGCAAGCGCACTAGAAGAGTGTACTAAAATCCGAGTGTATGATCTGCCCACCATTGGACATATGTGGATGGTGTCACACGCATTTCTCTACGCAACCCAGTACAACAAGGCATGTCCAACCAAAGACGGTCAAGTGTGGCACAATCACGAATGCCAACGCGGTGGGTGTGGATTCCGGGATGATAACCATGGCATAGAGTGGATGAAAGACCTCTCACAAATATTTCTTTTCTCGGCCCTTGAGGCCGGTGGGAAGAGGGGAGGGGAGGTGTAGGACAAGCTACCTTAGCATAAGAACAAGACCAGGGGATGACCCTGGGCCCCTGGATTTGTGACTACGGAGGAGTATATGTGTCTAGATATTCTCAAAATAGTCTTAAGACAGTAGCATTGGAAATGGGACGTAGCTTGTTGTAGATAAGGTAGTTGGTTAGAATAGCTACACTCACACTAACACCATCATTTCTATCTGAGATTGTTTACGTTTTGTTTTTGAGAGGAAACTGTGTACATCCATGTCCACAAAGGTAAAATCATTTACCATCCCATGAGAGTGCTGTGGCACTCTCTTCTTTTTTCACAAGGATAGGGATGAAATGACAAAGAACTAAAGGTATTTTACTAGGTTTTCACCGCCCTGCACATTTTGGTCTTCTATATGTTAAAACTGAATCTCTTCCGCCTTCTTCAAACTTTACGCGGTAAATTCAACTCAAATTTGACTTTCTACGGATTTTTCAATGAAATTCTAACCAAATAACAAGATTGTGATGACTCTGGTTTGCTCAAATAAGGTTAGTTAAATATCATTCAGGTTGGATTTTTCTTCTGAAGTCCTCTTTACTGATCAGAAACTGAAAAGAAGATGCATAAGCTCTTGGATTGCTTCATAGAGTTTTGTGCACTAGCTGGAACTCTCATGGGACGAAAAAAATGTACACCCATTCAACAAACGACTAGAACGTTTTTTCCACGTGAAAATTAATCAATGCAAAGAAAATGGGAATGGAGCATATTGTGTGGCAAAGGAAGGTTCCAATCAATATGAAGATGAAGTTCTCACTTGTTCTTCTATATAACAACCGTAACTCAAACATTAGTGATTGAGTGATGGCCTCTCTTGTGCTATGAGAAGGAAATCATTCCCTCCTTGCAAACTGAAAGTGAAAACATGTTTGAAAACATGCTCGCAAAAAAAGTATGTCACGGATCAAGGATTCAAGATGTTTTGCTAGCTTGATTCCATGTGACCGGGAAAAACAATTCATGTTATACCTGATTTGGTGTTAAAGATGGTGACAGAAGTTGCCATCACAAAAAAAGGACGTATCACATGCAACCCATACATGTAACCGATACATGAATGCACTATCCTATAGGGAAAACTTGTCCGAAGCGATGACCTGGCCAGTCGCCACTATATTCTGCGACGGTGTAGACATGAGGGTATGGCGAGCGCCTACTCTTACTTGTTCCCCATGGTAAATGTGACGGTCAGCGATGACCACACGGTTAATCCACCGGTAAATCGCGTCAGCGCCAGACTCCGACCTGACGTGAAACTTTCCCCTTGTACGCTGCCCTAACGGCGAGCCTTCGAGGGCCCACGTGTTTCGGAAACATAAAACTGAGAATTAATATTCAAAATAAGTCAGCACCAGCATATAACCTTTGAAAGCACAGGAAAAAACAGATCCTGCAATCGAACCATCGTCAAAGTTGAAGTCCGAGCGCCGTCGGCAAAGGATAAACCACCAGTTTGATATTTTAGAAAACGAGGACTGCCAGAATCGCCTGGGCGTCAAAGCCTGCCGTCCAGCCATTCAGGTCGGCCTGTAACGTCGAACATTTTTGCCAGGTTTGAGTCTTCGGTTGATGAGGAATCAGATAGGCTCCAGCACTAGTAGCATTTGCTGACATATCACCTCTTGTAAGAACAGCAACAAAAGCAGGATTATCTTGTCAGTTTATCCTATCTTATATGATACCTGCATTTCATTTTGATTATGTCTTCTATAGACTCCCTGCATTCCAAGAAGTTTGTTTCCACTCAAGGTGTATCACGTAACCCTGTTCACACTTTGTGTGCAACGTTTAGAACTTGTTTAATAGTACATGTAATATTTATGCGCCTACGGACATGCACTAAATGTGACCATGGTGATGTTTGGGGTGTAACTACTTGTTGTGTGTGATGCAACACCAAAATTCAATGCAAAACCCAGGGCTTGCCACAAAGAAGACTTAAGTGGGAGCTGGCCCTATGGTTCCTCCCCTGTTCTGTGTTTGTGTGATGTTGGGAACATCTTCTGCCAAAATCTGGTCATGTTTCATGTGGATGAGACTGGATAGAAATGTCTCCACAGCTGGGAAATCACGGGTTGTGAGTTCCAGCGGGGATGATGGTGGGGGCGATGGTGGAGGCAATGGTGGTGATTCTGGTGGTGGTGATGGTAGTGGTGGTGGTGGGGACGATGGTGGAGGTGAGAGTGGTGGTTGTGGTGGGAATGATGGTGGCGGTGATGGTGGTGGGGTTGATGGTGGAGGTGATGGTGGGGGTGGTGTTAGGGGTGATCGCGGTGGTGATGGTGGGGGTGGTGGTGGTGATGGTGGGGGAGATGGAGGTGGTGATGGTGGAAGTGCTTGTGGTGATAGTAGGGGAAGCGGGGGAGTTGATGGTGGAGATGGTGAAGGTGATGGAAGGGCTGATGGTGGAGGTGATGGTGGAGGAGACAGAGGGGATGACAGTGGTGATGGTGGGGGTGATGGTGGTGGTGATGGTGCGGGCGACGGTGGAGGCAATGGTGGAGGTGATAGAGGAGATGATGGTGAGGGTGATGGAGGCGGTGATAGTGGTGGTTCTGATGGTGGAGGTGACGGTGGTGGTGACAGTGGGGGTGATGGTGGGGGTGATGGTGGAGGTGATGGTGGGGGTGGCATTGGGGAGGGTGGGGGAATTGGAAGTGGTGATGATGGCGGTTCTGGTAGTGGTAATGGTAATGGTGTGGGGGGTGGCGGTGGTGATGGTGGAGGTGATGGAGGGGATGATGGTGAAGGTGATGGTGGAGGCCATGGAGGGGATGGCAGCGGTGATGGTGCGGGCAATGACGGAAGTGATGGTGGCGGTTCTGGTGGTGGTGATGGTGCTATGGATGGTGGGGACAATGCCGATAGCGGTGACGATGGTGGTGATGGTGAGGGTGGAGGTGATGGAAGGGGTGCTGGTGGTGGTGATGATGGGGGTGGCGGTGGGGATGGTGGGGGAGGTGGAGGTGGTGATGATGGTGGTTCTGGTGGTTGTGATGGTAGGGGGGGTGGGGGGGGTGACAGTGCAGGTGGTGGAGGTGATAAAGGGGGTGATGGTGGAGATAATGGTGGAGTCGACAGAGGGGATGGTGGGGGCAATGATGGAGGCAATGGTGGATGTGCTGGTGGTGATGGTGGGGGTGATGCTGGGGGTGATGGTGGGGGTGATGGCGGGGGTGATGGCGGTGGTGGTGATGATGGAGGTGATGATGGTGATGGTGAGGGTGATGGTGGTGGTGATGGCGGGGGTAGCGGTGGGGATGGTGGAGGAGATGAAGGCGGTGATGGTGGCAGTTCTGGAGGTGGAAAGGGTGGGGGTGATGGGGGGGTGATGGTGGAGAGGGTGGAGGCAATGGTGGAGGACTAGGTGGTGGACTTGGTGGAGGAAAAGGGGGAGGGGAGGGAGGAGGGCTTGGTGGGGGAAATGGTGGAGGACATGGGGGTGGAGATGGTGGAGGAGGTGGAAGTGGTAGAGATGGTGGAAGTGGTGGAGATGGTGGCGAGGGTGGAGGTGCATGCATACACCGGGTGCAGTATTGGAAGCAGACAGATGTGCAGAAGAAATATTGTTTGTACGTGATGTCAGCACCCACACACTCCGGGCCTGCTGCAGGGCAAGAAACATAGTTACCAATGCTCCTGCACACAAAGAAAATGTAAAGAAATATTCGTGATGTTGATAGAGGCAAGAGACTAATGACAGGCAAAGCAGGTTAACTGCAAGCAGCATTCTGCACAAGGAACAGGGAAGGGTATACCGGCAAGAGAGAGTTCATGAAGCTTACCAGAAAAAGAGATGAAAAAAAAGCACAAAGCGCCTCTGTGTTATCCTCAGAGAAATGCTAACAAGAAGCAACTGCCCAGAAGAAAGGAAGCATCTTACGATGGTGAACTCACAGAGCATTTAGCTTGGGAAGAACAACAAAACCAGTAGGTAGACTTCCAGCAGTTGAACCACCAAGGCTCCTGCGGGGAAAGGGGAAAGGGGAAGAGGAGGAGGACGAGGACGAGGACGAGGACGAGGATGAGGAGGATGAGGAGGAGGAGGAGGAGGAGGAGGGGGAGGATGAGAACAAGAAGGTGGTGGAGGAGAAGGAAGGGAAAGAGGGGAAGAGGAGGAGGAGGAGGAGGAGGAGGAAAAGGAGGAGTAGGAGAAGAAGAATGTGGTCAAGGAGGAGGAAGAGCATAAGAAAAACAAGGATATCTTGAACAAAGTGACAATTTCTGTGTTCATTCATTGCACTCAAAGAAAGGGGGAAGAAGATGGTAGTATGGTCATGAACAAAAGGACAATAATGAGGACAAGGCCAAAGATGATGACGACTAGAATGAAGATGTGAGCCTCGATGATCAATGTGCTGATGGTGATGAGGGTGGTGGTTGTGGTGGTGGTGGTGGTGGTGGTGGTGGTGGTGGTGGTTGTGGTGGTGGTGGTGGTG
>SZWC01002485.1:160500-170823 GCA_023375785.1 Penium margaritaceum | reverse complement strand
TGTGTGTGTATGTGTGTGTGTGTGTGTGTGTGTGTGTGTGTGTGTGTGTGTGTGTGTGTGTGTGTGTGTGTGTGTGTGTGTGTGTGTGTGTGTTTCATTATTTGTTACATCCACATTTCATGGCTTTTAATTTGTTTATGTTGCATCGTCACCATCACCGGCACACATTCACCTTCTTCATCACCACGTGTGCCATATTCACACCGCTACGGTTGACAAACAGCTATTCACATAGCCTGCTTATGGCTTGGCTTCTTCCAGTTTTCATACATCATGTTCCGTTGATTGTCTTGGTTACACCCAAGGTAAGATGCATCGCTCCCCCTTCTCTACCTTTTACTCACACACGTTTCAGCCCCTTAACCTTTTGTACGTCCATGTCATGGGCTCCCTTTCCCCATGAGTTTCTCGGTGGTCTTGGACGTTCTATTTTCTATATCACCTATGATTTTGACACGTACATGCTTGATTCTGGAATCCTGGCTTTTCCTGGGATGAACTTGTTTCCTAGTGTTGTCTGCATGCATTCTTCTTAGATTGAGGTGATGTGTTTTTTTGCCCGGTTCCTTGAATCCCATGTCGTGCATATGGATCCCTCCGCTCCATATATACCAAACCAGAATGTTGTCTCCAAATGATGGAACCAAACCTTTACTGATGGTGTTTGTACCCTCTCCCAACCCTCTTCCCCTTTTTGTTTTAGGCCATAACCTACACAACGTTGGTGTGCAACCGAGTTCTTCACGGTCCAATCCCCTATCATGTCACCCTGTTTAAATGTTGCAGGAGCATCAGGCGGACCTTCGCCTTGCTTGTGTCTAGGGTTGCTCCATTCCCGTCTAACTTCCTGAAGACAAGCGCCATAATTAACACTCCTTTCATGATCGTTTGCGTCCCTGGTTTCACCCTTGTCCAAAGCCTGGCCCTTTTGAACTTCTAATATTGTCATGTTATTCAGCCCTATGACACCCTTTTCTTTGAAGACGTTTTTTTAGGGTGACTTGTCATGGCTTTCTCCACTCTCCTATATTGCTCCCCTCAGTCAGCTTGAAGGAGGTGTGTCATCAGTTTTATCTCCTAATCATGGCGATGCATCTGCACCCGTATCGCCTGGGACGGCTCACTCAGTCTCCCGCAGTTCCATCTTCCAAGTCCTCCCCTCTCATCATTTGTGTCATCTTCTGCTTCCTACTCTGAGTCACATGAGGTCTCTGTGCGACTTTCTGAGCCATCTGGGTCATCCGTGTAAAAAATTTCAGTCTCCCTCAGACTTTTTGTTTTCCACTCAATCCCCTACAAGAGTGTCAAGCACTCCTTCACCACCTCCTATGCCTCCGACGATGGCACCGGTTGTCGAACCAGAGCCTAATGTGGGTGGGGACGAGGTTACACTCTCTCACTTTGCATTTAAGTGGTCCTCTGTTCTCCCACCGTGTCATGTGGTTTGGTGCTTCTTTGATGTCAGCAGCCCCATCTGTTGGCAAGAAGCGAGAACCAGCCTCACTTCTCCCACCCCTCGGAAAATCCGAGTCTCAGAATATAGGTTCAGGTCCCATCAGAACCAACTTGACCAAATGGCTTTTCGGTCATCTGACCGTTTAACCGACAGTCAAGTCATCCCCTGATAAAGTGACCATTGTCACCCGCGTCCGGCTAGCGGAAAGAAGACGTTGTTTCTAATGTTCTGTCCTGCTCTACTGTATCTATCGAGCATGTTCATTCCCTCGTGGTTTGACCAAAGAAGTTCTTCCCATCCTGTTCCCCTTTGGTTCCGCGGCTTCGCCGCCGTGTCCTCGCTCTGCTCGCCCCTTGCCCATCTTGCCTTCGCCAACCACTCCCAGCTTACAGCTCTTCGCTCCGACACCTCTGACCTTTTTCTCAGCACTCATCAATCCATCACTCGCTTCGCTCTGGCCTTCTCTCACTAGCGCCTGTCTACCTTGCATCTTAAGTGCCACGCCTTTCTCCACGCTCTGCGACTAACTCCTCGGGACATCTCACGCCCTTCTGCTTCCGTCTTTCGCTGACGTGCTTGTGCTTGTCCTATTGCTTCTGCCTGCTTCTACCATTTCCGTCTTCGCTAATTGCATTCTTCTGACACCATCTCCTCATTTAACAGGGATAGAGGCCTTTGATCTTGCTGTTGGAGTCATTCGCCCGAGCACTATGCTCTGCAACTCTCAACTGATTATTTTCACAGAGTTATTCGATGCATCAGTCTCCGGGTACGGTACTTCTTGCTTCGCAGCCACTGGCATCTCTTCCCTTCCCCTTGACCCAGTCACAGTCCGCAAGGCCAGAGGTGCCACTGACGCCTACCTCTGTGAGAATTTTATGCGAGAAGAGAGGCCCTGGTGTCTTTGAGCTGGTCAACTTGCCAACTAGTCGCAAGGCTATCTCCATGTGCTGGGTGTATCGGCATAAGCTAAAGCTAGACGACTCAGTTGATCGGTAGAATGCACATTTGATTACCAAGGGGTTTCCTAGATCCATCGCATTGACGTTATTTAGACCTTCACACCAGTTGGCCATTATACCACCGCTCAAGCTCCCTTCGTCAGGAGGCTCACCATATGGGAGAATGATAAACTGGATGCTAAAATTTCCTTCTTGCATGGAAAACTTAACGAGGAAATCTACATGGTCCTGCCACCAAGATTTACTTCCGGTCCAACAAGGTCTGGCATCTATGATCTGAATCAATCACAGCAGTGCCGGAGCATGCGGATCTCCTCCAAAATTGAGAGGGGAGGTTTTTGTTGCACTAGTGCTGAAACAACGCTGTCTCTCATTCCTCCGTCTATCTCCTCTGTGGCCATTCTTGTATATGTTAACAACCTCCTCATTCCTTCCCAGCCCCTTAGCTGTCCAATCTGTCAGGGTCCTCTTGCAATCCGCATAAAAACTGACCCCGCAAGGAAGGACCTTGGCCCCGCAGGAGTTTTCCTGGGCATGGAACTAGATTAGTTTAGGCAATTTTGTTCTCAGCATGTCCACTAGGCTATGTACGTTTGCAACCTGGGGGAACACTTTGCTCCCGTCCTGACTTATGTTCCCACAGCCTTGACCCCGATTTCTCCAACAGGCCAATGCCTGTGAAGGTCATTTGATGTGTCACAGCTAGGGGAGACAGTCAATGTCACTGACTACCTCAGTTTTATCAGTTTACTCATTTCCTTGCAAAGATGACGTGTCTTGATGTGGAATTCGCCATTGAACTTCTTGTACAGGTCTCTTACTACCCCAAAGTGAGGCCGCACTCCGATTGGTTCAATGCGCTTTGTCTACAGCAGGGACCAGGCTTGCTATCGTGTACAACTTTCAAGTGTTGCAGATGGTTACACCAACAATAACTCTCACGGTCATATTCGGTCAGGTTTCGTCTTCCTGATAGGTGAATCTGCCATCTTCTGGAAGAACAGAAAAATTGGGTGTGTGACTTGTAACGCAAATGAGGACAAGTATGTCGCGCTCGATGCAGGTACGTGCGAGATGTTTTTACTTTGTCGCTTATTGCAATAGCTCACTGGTCCTATTCGCTACATTACTTTGTGCAGTCACAACCACAGTAGTAAGGCCATTGCCAAGCACAATTGCATGCAGCCACGCATGAAGCACATGTGTTCTTGAGTGCATAGCTTCCATAGAGGTCCAAGCGGTCTGGGTAAATTTGCTCAGAAAAAAGTAGTATGTTCAAGGCAGCTGAGTGCCACTGAGTTTTTGCATGCGGGTGCTGCTCCGTATTGATGTGTGGTCATATTCTGCTCCTTTGCTCCATTCCCTTATGGCTCGGCTGTTGTCTATTTCTCTTGTCAATGTGCCCCGCATTCTATCACTCCATTGCATGATGAGTTGTGTGTTTTCCAATTATGGAGGAGTGTTGTATTCTTGAACATTTGACACACAAGCAACATCTTGACTGTAATCAATAGCACCTTAGGGCACACTTCAATGGCCTTGCATGGAGGCGTGACGTTGTTTATAGGTGTGTCTGTCCATGACACCATCTTCATAAGGACAATTTGTGCAGGAAAATGATTCCTGTAAACACGGAGAATGAAGTCCGACCAAGTTGAAAACCCATCTAGGATTAGAAGACCGCATACTTCGGCTCAGACGAGTAGGAGATGATTTCTTCTAGCAATCCCAACGCATGCCCATGCAACCTCGCATCCAAATGCAAGGTCATCCAAAGATGCCCCCAATGCCGGTCACTAGAAACACTGTGGAGTCCAGTGGTGAGGCTGTAGTGCCAAGGTAAGCACCAACTACTCGTGTAACTTGTTTCAGGGTATAGGCAGCAAATTGGTTAGGTTTTGTATACCAAAATTCAGTTTCTTAAGAAATCCATGCCAAAAGCTGTTTTTTCTGGCTCCTTTTATTCTAGATTGTCACTATAAAGTAACTAGAAATAATAGTACGTAACATGCATGCATACACACACTGATGGAAAATGTGGGTTGTTCCTTGTTTCAGGCTGAGTGTACTTGACGTTTGGTGGTTGACATGATACTTTTCCCAAGGGGTTGTGCTGCCAGAAAAGTCCTAATCACTAGAGGGATTGGTCTTGGTATTTGGCAGAGTGGTCATGCTCGAACCCAAAAGGTGGCGGCGACGCCCCACCTGAGAGACTCGCATGGATGGCATCGTCAATCGGCTTATCACCTGCTCGAACGCTTGACCCTCTCGCTGTACCTGTGTAGCTCCATCTTGCACCAATCATGAATCTGATCTATGGCATCAACCACATGCATGTGTGTTCCTGCATCCTCTCACTCACTCTCAACATTCCCACTAAGTAGATTAATTTGTGTGTTTCGGCTGTCTCATTTTAGCTAGGTGCCCCCATTGCAGGGGTCAAGCTGTCAGACTTTTCCGGCAGCTTCTGTGCACAATGTTTCTAAATGATAGATCAGGTTTCGATCCTGGAGTGTGAGGTTTGCGGACCCCAGCAGAAGTGAGCTCACCATGTTGGCTCTAGTGGATGTGGATGCACCCTCAAGGATGCCTAGACTTCACTGCTACATGCTACCAGTTGAGTCCACGAATCACAATCTGGTAATGGGCAGAACGCATTGCGAACATTTTGCACTCAAGTGCATAACGTTTTTGTCAGTTTGCACAGTGCAATCACATTCAAATCTTATAGCATGTGATCTAAGCTTTCCAGCATCCTAGCAGGACAAAGATGGTGCATTAGGACCCCTGCTATGGCCGTCGACCCATGGTGGAGCCACCCATCATACCCACATCCAGAGGAAATGGGAGGCGCTTCAAAGGCAACCCGTCGAACTGCCCTTCCTGTCCCAAAGACGCGGGGCTCAAATCCCATACACCATCAGGGCCGGGACTCCCCATGCGCTGAAAGGGAACCTGCTGGGCCCCACTACCATGGGGCCCAACAAGTGCCTGTGCAAAAATAAATCCTTAAACCCCCAAATGTGATTCCAAAAAGGTTCGAACGCGGTTTACATTTCATAATGTAGAGTTTGCGTGTCAAAAACGACAAGGGGCGCAAGGTGTGGTTTATGATATAACCTAGAAGATGCATAAGAAAGTTGAAACACAATTAACAAATAGAGGATATAAAGTCAAAACAATGTCTGAGGAGGTCATTATGTACATGCATGCAACACATTATTAGAACGACTCGCTTTGTGTGGTTTCCAAACTATGGCTTTATCTTGTTTTCCGTGCAAACAAAAATTTATACATTATTCTGGTTTGAATAATGTGAAACTACTGATTTTACTTCCCAGTTCAAATTATTGGCTGATTGTGGCTAATGTTATTGTTGTACATGTGTGATTGATGAATTCAGCACGGGTTTGTTTACTTTCTTGTTTTTTCCGTGCCGTGTGTGGGTATCTTTCCTTTTTGTGGACTTGCTTGAGTGACAAAATGTGTTGGAATCCTGTTTTGCGTCCGCGTACAACGCTGAATCCAGCGTGACACCGGATGGCTTCATCGAATGATGAAAGCTGATGATGACAGAGAAGAGACAGATGGCTGAGTGGGCGCAGGGGCGAAACCACGTGCGCTGTGAAGTAGGGGAATATGATACGGCAAGGGGAAGACAATCATCAGCGCACCGCGAGAAATCTGCTCCTGGCGTGCGTGCAAGCTGCTGCAAAGCGAGCAGCTAGCTCGTGCAGGTCCTTGTGTTGGCAATAGATGCTGATGATTGCAGAGGCTGAAGCTGATAACGAGGAAGTGGGCGCAGCGGCGAAACCTTGTGCGCTGCGGAAGTTTTCGCATGGGTGCAGGTCGTCGTGAAACGGGCGATGCGACCAGGCGGATCCTTGTGCCGAGCTGAGGATGAGGCAAAAGCGGAGGAACGGATAAGGGCAGAGGCAACAGATTTGCTAAGTGGGCGTAAGGGCGGAACCACATGCGCTGTGGGTGAGGAGGAGGCAGATGCAGAAGCGGCTCAAAAAGGAGGCAGACGAAGTTGAGATGAAGAGTGATGCTGGAGGAAGGCTGATGAGGGGGCAGTGCGGAGAGTGAAGGGCGACGCAAGATGAAGTTGTCAAGGCAGTAGCAGCGGGAGGCGGATGAATTGCACGGAAGGCGGTAGGAGGCGCAAGTGAAGTAACCAGCTGCTCTGCTGTCAGGAGAGTGACGGCTTGTTCCCCAGTTGGCTCGAAGCGTGAGTAGGAAGTGTCAATGCGCCGGATAGCAACGGTCTAGAAAACGGGTCCCGACATGGGAGGCCGCCAACCGCTCTTGGTATTGCAACCAAGATAACATATCACCCTCGAACGAGGGATCCACACTTTAGGTTCGTTTGGTTTGCAACCTCACGAAGTCCGCATGTTGGTCTTTAGTGTCTACCTTTGGTTGGACACTCTGTGAGGAGTCTCAAAGGCAAGAACTGTAAATGGATGCATGCAAGGTACAGGCTTTTATACTTGCAGAGCTTTGCTAAAGCTTCTGCTTGTAGTGGCTCCACTGGAGCCAACCTCAACCTACAATCCTACTTGGCGCGTCCTTAGACCGCCAAGTGTCATCCTCAAGCCAGGCTTTTAGTAAGCTTCATAGAAGCTTCCTGTCCAAGTTTTGGCCACAAAGAAAAATGTGGCCATCGCGGGGTTTGAACCCGCGATCTCTCGTTTGAGACTCCGGTGCCTATTCAACCATGCCAAAAAAGGTATGGTTCCTACGATGAGCCACAAGGGACATACCCATTATGGGCAGTGCATTCCTGGCCCATCTCAGGGAGAGACCAAGGGGACGTACTCCACAGAGCAGTGCATGCCTTGTCTGTATGTGTAGCTAGCCAGCTAGGCAGTGGACAAGGTGCACACTATTTCAACAAATCTCTCCCTTGCACCTCTGTCCATCTGGCGCTTACTGGGCTCCATCAATGCCTTGGGGCTCACCCTTCCTCTGCCGCACTCCTCATGCCGAATCCACGAATGCCTGCATAGTGCAAGTCACTCTCCAGCGGCTTGGTCATGCAGTCAGCAAGCATGCTCTTTGTTCCGCAGTGCTGCAAGTCCACCACGTTCTTCATGACCAGGTCACGTGAGTAGTGGTAACGTATGTCGATGTGCTTCGTTCTCCGGGAGATGATCTCGTCTTCAGCCATTGAGATGGCACTCATGTTGTCCACGTTTACGACCGTGGCATCCTTCTGTGGTACTGTCATTTCGCCAAGGAGGCTGCGCAGCCACTGAGTCTCTTTGCACAACTCAGACAGAGCAACATACTCTGCCTCAGCCGTGGACACAGAAACACAATCCTGCTTCCTNCAAGATGCGCTTGACTGCCTGCCAATGTTGTGGCCCAGGGTTGGCCACGAATCTGCTCACTTGTCCCACAGCATAGCAGATGTCGGGACGAGTCCCTACCATGGCGTACATGATGCTACCCACGGCGGACTGGTAGGGGATGTCTTGCATCTCCCTTTGTTCTGCTTCGTTGCTTGGCGACATGGAGGCCTTCAGCTTTGTATCGGTCGTCATTAGGGTGCTGACAGGTTTGCAGTCTTCCATGTGATAGCGCTTCAGTACCTCACCGATGTATTTGGTTTGGTTGAGTTCGATGGTGCCGGCTACTCAGTTGCGGTGGATGGCGATCCCGAGGTAGTACTCGAGAGGACCCATGTCCTTCATCTTGAACCTTTTGCTGAGGTCAGACTTCAGCTCATCCAGCAGCTCAACCGAAGACGAGCAGATGATCAGATCATCCACGTACAGTGCAACCAGCATTAGCCCTCTCCCATCATCGCGCACATACACGCTCGGATCACTGTGGCAATGCGTGAAGGAGAGACCGGTCATGAAACCGTCCATCTCTTTGTACCACATCCTTGGGGCCTGTTTCAGCCCGTAGAGCGCTTTCACCAACTTGCACACCTTACCCTCAGGAGCTTCGACTCCTTCGGGCACCTCCATCAGCACTTCCTTGTCAAGCTTCCCATAAAGAAGAGCTGTCTTGACGTCCATCTGGTGTATCTCCAGGTTCTTTGCAGCTGCAATGCCAAGGAGAGAGCGGATGGAGGCAAAGGTCACGACGGGCGCGAACGTCTCATCGTACTCAGAGCCCGGGCGTTGAGAGAACCCCTTAGCCACTACCCTTGCCTTGAACTTGTCGATGCTGCCGTCTTGCTTCTTCTTCACTCGGAGGACCCACTTGGATCCCACCACGTGGGCCTTGTCGGGTCTATCCACCAGCACCCACGTGCCGTTCTCGGCAATGGACGCGAGCTCGCTGTCCACTGCCTCCTTCCACTTGGCCGCATCTGGGCCATTCATCGCCTCCGCCACTGTGGATGGCTCTCCCTGAGCCATGCACGACCAGCTAAGGCCGGTCCAATCATCCTCATACCGCAAAGGTGCTTTCTTTGGTCGCAAACTACGCCGGGGTAGTGGTGCGGCTTCTTTCTTTGGTGCTGGTGCTTCCACAGGTGGTGGTTTGTCGTCGTCGTCGTTGTCATCGTCAGAAGAGTCGTCAGACTCCAAGTCAGACTCGGAAGCCCTGGACGCCTCGGAATCCGCGTCCATGTCAGATGCTGCATCATCCTCCGCAGCATCTCTCCCATTCCTACCACCTGCTGGCAAAGCGAGCCAATTGTCGGGCGCTTGGTCTCCGCACTCAAGCAACACTATCCACTCTCCCGCTTTGGGAGCGAGGATCGGGTCCAGCAGCTCTCCCCTTCCAAGGGTGCGTTTGTCAAACACGACGTCGCGGCTTCTCACGAGCTTGCCTGCTGCCTGGTCCCAAAGCCGATAGGCTTTGTGTGACGTGTCGTACCCAACCATGACGCACTTCCTCAAACGTGCGTCAAGCTTGCCTCCACCTTCTCCCGACTGGATCTTCACCCATGCAGTTGACCCAAACACCTTCAGATGGGATGCGTTGGGTTTCTTTCCCGACCATGCTTCCTGTGGGGTCTTCAACTGCTTGTCCTGCTCCTTTCCACACTTCCGCAAGGCGGTCGCTGGTGTGAGGTTCAAGAGGTAGCAGGCCATTGTTGCTGCTTCAGCCCAAAAGCGAGGTGGGAGCTTGGCGTCGAAGAGCATGCTTCACACCATGCCGAGCAGGGTCTGGTTCATCCTCTCGGCCACGCCGTTGCTTTGGGGATTATATGGGGTGGTCTGCTCGTGGCGGATTCCATGATGCTTGAGCCAAGGCTTGCATGCCTCGTACTCACCCCCGTTGTCACTTCGAAGCGTCTTCACCTTCTTGGACGTTTGCCGCTCCACCATGGCGACGAACTCGAGGAGCTTCTCCTTGACCTCTCCCTTTGTTTTGAGGAAGTAGATCCACAACTTGCGGCTGTGGTCNGTTAGACGGTGTGCGGAAGGGTCCACACACGTCACTGTGTATCAGTTCCAAGACGTGCTCCGCTCGTTGACCTCCTCTCCCAAACGGCTTCTTCTTTGCCTTCGCTTGGAGGCATGGTTCACACAATGCACACCCTTCGCCATGCTTCATGGTGCACCCTTCCATTCCACGGACTACCTCTTGCTCCTGCATCTTCTGCAGCGTGCTATTGGCCACATGGCCAAATCGCCGGTGCCACAGCTCAGCGTCAGTGTCCTCGGTTGATGTGGCGGCCGCAGCGGTCGCCGGCGGTGCATCCTTTGGCTCCGGTGCCACTGTCTTGGTGGCACATGCGAGTCCCTCATCCAACGCCTTGGTGACTTTGGTTTGAAGTACGTAGAGACCGTCGACTCTTGGAACTTGAAGCATGAGGTCGTCTTTGGTGTACAAAATCTGGATGTCCTCGTTTTTTAGGGCCACCGCTTCCTTGTTGGTGAACACCACTGTCATGTTGTTGTCGGTGATTTGTGACACGGACAACAGGTTGGCTGC
>SZWC01002485.1:143742-159971 GCA_023375785.1 Penium margaritaceum | reverse complement strand
TCCCGCCTTCTTTCTTGGGACTACGGCAGTCCCTAGCCCAGTGCCCAGCCTTGCCACAGTTGTGACAGTTGCCGGGCTTCTTGGAACTCTTCCCGCCACCGTTGCCTTTCCCTCCACCGCCACCGCTTCCGCTGTTGCCTTGACTGGAGCGAGAGCTTGCACTTTGTCCACCGAAGCGAGAGGCATAGGCTGAGATGTTTGCCTCATTGCCACTGCGTCGCATGGACTCGTTGCGGACGTGTTCGTCGACAGCCTCGTACGTCAGATCTGCTTCCTTCCAACCGCCAAATATGGTGATCAAGGACCCCCAGCTTTCCGGCAGCGCCATTAGAAGGATCATGGCACGCATGTTGGAGTCGAGCTTCCATTCCATTTGCTGGACCTCTTGCAGCACGTTGTCGAACGACTGCAAAAATACGGGTATCGATTCTCCTTCGCTCACCCTCATCGACATCAACCGTTGGAAGATGAAGAGTCGGTTTGCTAGGGCGTTCGATTGATACACGCGTGAAAGCTTTGCGAAGGCCTCGGCAGCCAACGTGCATCCTGTGATGTGGGAGTGTTGAGTCTCGTTGATGGACGTCACAAGAATGGCGAGAGCCATGTTGTTCTTCATCGTCCATGCTGCAAGGTCAGCTGCATGCGTCATCAAGGTCGCATCGGCGGGTGCTTTCTTGATCCCTTTTAGGATATCGAGGTAGCCACGCACGTTCATGACAATCTCAAATTGCCATTTCCACAAGGGAAAACCTGTCCCCGTGAATTTGGACATACCCGCCTCAAGGCGGGCTGGAGTCGGATCCGCCATTTTTGGCGGTTGCTCGTCTTCTCTGCTTCGCTGCTACTCTGCTTCGTTGAGGCCGATGAGGCTAATGAGGCTGCTGACTGCGACCGTTGTCAAAGGTGCAGTTGGTTCCGTCGCATACCCCTCCAGCCGATGATCGCCTAAGGCGATGGTGCCATCGTGAGGGAACGGACTCGGGGTCGTACCACCTTCTAAAAAGGGGTAGAGCTTAATCCCGTTGGGGCTCGAGGGTCTTGTCCAACATGGACATAGCTGATCCTCGTCCCCTAGTCCGCCACGTGCGCGCACCCTACGTGAAGAAGCCGATGGAGCCGATGGAGCAGATGGAGCGGTCCGATGGTCGTGTCCCTGTTGTACCTGTGCGCCCTGCAAGACCACGCGCTAGTCGGTCTTGGAAGCGTGCCTTAGAACCAAAAGTGTGAGCCCATAACCCTTTGTCAATGTGCCGGATAGCAACGGTCTAGAAAACGGGTCCCGACATGGGAGGCCGCCAACCGCTCTTGGTATTGCAACCAAGATAACATATCACCCTCGAACGAGGGATCCACACTTTAGGTTCGTTTGGTTTGCAACCTCACGAAGTCCGCATGTTGGTCTTTAGTGTCTACCTTTGGTTGGACACTCTGTGAGGAGTCTCAAAGGCAAGAACTGTAAATGGATGCATGCAATGTACAGGCTTTTATACTTGCAGAGCTTTGCTAAAGCTTCTGCTTGTAGTGGCTCCACTGGAGCCAACCTCAACCTACAATCCTACTTGGCGCGTCCTTAGACCGCCAAGTGTCATCCTCAAGCCAGGCTTTTAGTAAGCTTCATAGAAGCTTCCTGTCCAAGTTTTGGCCACAAAGAAAAATGTGGCCGTCGCGGGGTTTGAACCCGCGATCTCTCGTTTGAGAGTCCGGTGCCTATTCAACCATGCCAAAAAAGGTATGGTTCCTATGATGAGCCACAAGGGACATACCCATTATGGGCAGTGCATTCCTGGCCCATCTCAGAACAGACCAAGGGGACGTACTCCACAGAGCAGTGCATGCCTTGTCTGTATGTGTAGCTAGCCAGCTAGGCAGTGGACAAGGTGCACACTATTTCAACAGGAAGAGGGGTGGTGTCCGATATCCTGACGGCAAGAGGAGGTGGACTGCAGCAGAGGAAGTTGTGAGGTAAGAAGTGGTACTAGTCTGCTGATGTCAGGAGAGTGACGGTATGTTCCCCAGTTGGCTCGCAATGGGAGTAGGAAGACTGGTGGTGTCCGATGTCCTCATGGCGGAAGGCACGTTGCTGCTGCTGACGATGCGAGAGGGCGGTGCGAAGACGCGGTTCGAGACAATGGATGATGAGGATGGAGCTGATGACGTAGAGAAGGCAGCTGGAGTAGATGAGGGAGGTGCAACCTTTCACGACGACTCAGATGACGAAGGGAGGACAAGCAACGAGCGGCAGGAAGTTCCTAGGAAGGTGACAGTAGACGGCGGCTCGAGGGCTGTTGGCAGATGTTATTGACGATTCACCAATTGTTGGTCACGGGCTAAGGATGATGGGAAGTCTCTTCAGCGTGAGAAACACTTCAAGCAATACTGCTGATGTCAGCTGCTGGAGAAGCGAAGAGGTGCAGAGTGGCGGTGGCGGCGGTAGGGGAATGCAGGTCAGAGAAGCAAAGCGATGGCGGCGGCTGAGGGATGACAGGATCACGAGGCACCAGGTGATGTTGCCTGATGCTCTGATACCATGTCAGAATAATGCAAGCGCAGGGACGGCAAGAGCAGAAGTAGGCAGAAAGAATGGAACATGGACAATTGCATCAGCACCATGATGAAAGCAGAAAGTCACAAGCTCTTCTGAGAATTTAGTTGTAGAGCTTGATAGGAGGTGAGATGCTAAAGGTGCAACGTAGACAGAGCTCAGTGAGAGACGATGAGAACCAGGTAATGAGTAGATAAGTGTTGAGCGAAGGGTTGAGAGTGACGGAGCGATTGGTTGCAACCTATGAGTGGTTGACAAAGACAGGATAGCCGAGGTGCGAGCAGAGCGAGGACACGGCGGTGAAGCCGCAAAACCAAAGGGAACAGGATGAGTAAAACTATTTTGGTTAAGCTCGAGGGAATGAACATCCTCAATATAAAAGGTCAGAACAGGACAAAGTAGCAGAGCAACGGCTTTATTCCACTAGCCGGACGCAGGTGACACATGTCACATTATCAGGGGATAGCTTGACTATCGGTCAAACGGTCATAGACCCTACAGGCCGTTGGTCAAGTTGGTTCGGTGATGGGCCGGAACCGTTATTGAGAACTCGGGGTGACCCGAGAGGTGATCCTTCTTGCTGCAAGATTTATTTCTGATAGCAACAACCGCCACATTGGCTGCCCCTGTACCCTTGGCAGCCGCAACTGCTCCTAGTCACTCTTGGCACAGCAGTTGCGGCAATGGCAGTGCCTCCAGCGCCCCTAGCAGCAACATAGGATCTGGAGCCAGAGTGGCACCCTTGGCAGCTGCAGCCGCGTCACTTGCAATCGCAGCAATCGCTACCCAGCAGCCTCGTCATCCGCGGCAGCAGTGACATCAGCGGCAAGAGCGCAGCAGCTGACGAGCATCCTGCCCTATCCAAGCCACCTCGGTGGTCGACAATTTCACGCTGGCACACAACAGGGCTCTAGCTGCTGCTCCTGCTGGGTCGCACTACGCGGAGCAAAGCACAGCACACCGAGAGCGATGAGGCCGCACAATGAGTGGAGGGTCACCCGCATCACTCGGCTCCTCCTCCTCGCGGTGTGCCTCGGTAAGACCTCACTCCCTCTCTCCATGGGACTCAGGGGGGAAAGACTCTCTTGCCGCTGGCAATCTCTTGGGCCATCTCGCTAAAGACGCTGTCCCTTGGTCTGCGTCTGTCACGTGGGTGGCTTCTTTTGTCATCGATGCTGCCGTAGCCATGACGGCAACCTTTGCTGCAGCAGCTAGGGCGTCTAGGCCGCCAGAATTGACCGCAGCAGGACGTGCCACCTGTTAATCCTCCCTGTATATATGTACGAATCTGCGGTGGCCATGTGTGTGCAAGGCATGCTGACTCAGAGAGCGGAGGCGACACACAGTGAGCACGTGCATCAACATCGAGCACACGAGACATTTACCTCTCCACCTTGCCTGTGCTCACTTCCCTTTCGGCAGCAATGCCCCAGCTCCACCCTCTGCATCCATGGCTAGTGATGGCTTAGTCATTGGTGACCTAGTCTAGCCTTGCCTTTCTCTTTGCTTCCGCATGCCTCATGAGACCTAGATGAGACCTCGAACTCGAGGCTGGGTACTTTTGACTGACATAGTATGTGCAAAAACATTGAACCGGCCTAGAGCCGGAATAAGGGTCGCGTGCGGAATTCCCGCGCGCTTGAAATTGGAGCGCCGGCGAGCTTCGCTCTCCGGCCGACGGGTGGGCTCGATCAGCGAGTCCCACCCCGTAGAGCTCCTCATTGTTGACTCCTAGCACTTGTAGTTTGTGTGACGGCTCATCCATGGCCATCACTAACCCAACCCTATCTCCCTCAAACTTTCACCGTTTTGAACAAAATAAGTTGCATTGGATTCGTATCGTTCTCCTGATGGTATCAGAGCACAGTTCGCTGGGCGTGGTGATGGTTAGGCAGCACAATCTATGAAATTGATGGACGGCCCTACAAACGGCCCTGAACGGTAACGTCGCTGTTTGCCGCCGCTGCAGTAGGCCAGGGCCGTCGAAGTAGGTCGCGCAGGGCTCGCCAGACCCTGCACAGTCGGGGTGGAGCCAGAGAGGCGCAGATCGCATCGACTTGGGGGGGGGTGCCCGCCAAGCCGACACGTCAGGTGAGACGCCCGTGAGCGGGGTAGCAGCAACGGCAGCAGCAGCGGCAGCATCAGCAGTAGTCCAACAGTGGTAGGGTACTAGGGACCACTTCCCCTCTTCGTTAAACGGTGAGAAGAGGAAGGGTGGAAGCCATGAGCAATGCGGGCTCTGCCCCACTCGGTAGCACAAACCAAGGGGGAGGATCAAACCCCGATGGCAGCCAGCCCTCCAATCCACCCGCCACCACAGTAACATGGGATGAGCTATCCAAGGTCATGACGCAAAAGGACCTTTCCCCTCCCCCGCTCGGCACACAAGATTTCCTAGCTTGGAAGGACATCTTCCTTGCGTGGGCCACCGAGCACGGCTTCGAGGAAGTTAATCTGTCACCAGCGGCGGACGATGTAGACAAGCGCATACTTTTGCGCGCCTTCAACGCCCTCGTGTGGGCACTGCCCAACGATCAAGCCTACGCCATTCGTCATCTCCGCTTTGGCGGAAAGGACGAGGATCCTGCAAATCCACGCAGCTGTGACCCTCCACCCTTTGAGGCATGGCAACATCTCTCCACTCGGCAGGAGGAACGGGGGATGGCCTTGGTCATCACGCTGCGTGACAAGTTGCGCAGGTTGTACCCCAAGCCAGGAGCGCCCATCGCAAAGTACTGGGACGCAACAATGGACATCCGTTGCTGGATTTTGGGACTTGGCATATCCTCCTCAGTGCTAGAGTGGTTGGACCTAGTCCTGCTTCATCTTGGCGAGCCCTACAGGGAGTTCCGGAGGACGCTGCTGAGGAGACTACGCGTCACCGACATCAAGACCATGGACCTGCCGGAGGTTTTCAAGGAATTATGCTACTACGAAGATATCCTGCGTGGAGAAGCACGAGACGCCGAGACTCCCATGGCCAGCGCCTTTGTTCACCATGCAGCGGCAGGCCCACCGACATGCTTTAGCGCTGGGGCTGGACGAGGTGGAGGGGGCCGAGGAGGACAATCAAGCGGAGGGCCAGGTCGCGGTCCAGGTGCAGGAGGACGCACCTGCAACTACTGTGGGCAGACCGAACACTACTGGCGGGCGTGGCCACAACTGCAGCGCATCATGACTCCGCCTGCACAGCAGCAGTCATATCAGTCGCAGCAATTTCATCACCCTCAGCTCGCTCAGCAGCTACAGCTACCTGCTTGGTCGAGACCGGGCCCCATGGGACCACACGCACCGGCCCCGTTTGGAGTAGCCACGTCTGCATCACCCTCCCTGCAGCTGCCACCGCCATTCCCAGTGTCTCAGGGGCCACCACCGCCGTTTTACCAGGGACCACCACCGTAGTACCAGGGGCCGTTCTATGTGTCGCCGTACTCTGCTACACCGGTTCCAGCACAGTACGTTTACTCAGAGATGACAGACGCAAAGCAGCCAGCTCCAGCACCTCCTGTTGGCTGGACTACACCCATGGACCTCCAGCCCCCCGAGCCGACTGCTGCGACATAGGCGTCAGGTCAGCGGCTTGGGCGTACGCACGTTACCACAACACACATCCTCCCAATGCATGAATGGCTGTATGACACTGCTGCATCACATCACATGTCCCCGCACAGGCCGTTGTTTGCGTCCTTGTATTCCGTGCATGATGTTGAAGGAGTGAAGACCGACTCTTGGGAAGTCCTAGCGGTGGAGGGTGTGGGGACGGTGGCATTGCAGGCACCTGGGGGAGTGATCTGGCTGACAAGTGTTCTGTATGTGCCCAAGTTGGGAGTGAACCTGTTGTCCGTTGGGCAGCTAGATCGCCAAGCCAATATGTCCATAGTGGTGCAGAAGCAAAGATGCATGCTTTATGATTCGACCGGGGATTTGTTGGTGGATGGGCCCTTGCATGCTGACATGCTGTATCGCTTGATCCTCTTTCCCTTGGTTCCCACTCACTCGCACCGCCCACAGGCTCATGTTGTCACCATGACAGATGCCAATCATACAGACCTTCTACACAGACAGCTGGCACACATCCACAATGATCTCATCACAAACATGCAAAAGCATTCCTCAGCACGAGGTATCACGCAGGAGGATTGCCCTCATGGTCTCAAGACAGACACATGTCTGGAGTGCCGTGAGGCCAAGACCCATAGACAGACATTTCCCAAGTCGGAAAGGGACAGCACGGCACCTCTCGAACTGGTCCATGCAGATCTGACAGGACCGATGCCCGTACTCTCAGTCCAGTATGGGTCTCAGTACATTCTGACACTGACAGACGACTTCAGTCATTTTTGCTGGACGTTCCTGCTCAAGTCTAAGTCAGACACCCTTCAGGCCATCACAGAGTGGATACCCCTTGCGGAACGCCAGACAAAGTACAAGCTGTTGAAGCTAAGGACTGACAGAGGAGGGGAGTTCATGGGTCCACTGACTGCAACCCTCAAGGCGCAAGGAATAGAACACCAAACCACAACACCATACACCCAACAGCAAAACGGGGTAACCGAGAGATGGTACAGAACACTTAGTGATGCTTTACGTACATGTCAGAGTGAATCAGGCCCATCCTACACCGAAGCCGCTGTCGTCATCGGACCCATTGCTGTTGCAGCCGCTGATCTTGGCACATGGGTTTCTACTGCCACAGCTGCCATCGCCTCCAACACCGCTGCTGCTGCCACGGCTGTTGCTACCACTGCCGCATCCATCCAGTCCTCCACCAACTCCGCATTTGTATCCTCTTCCTCTAATTCATCAGCTGCGATCAGTCTAGCCGCAGCTGCTATTTCCGTTGCTGTAGCTATCACCACTCTAGGTGGAGCATCAGTGGCTGGCGTTCTTGCCTTGATCTTCCTAGCTGCTGCTGTTGTGTCAGTCCTCTCTGCTGCTGCCGCTGCTACCGTCCCACCCCTTTTCTCCCTTCTACACTCTCCTACAGCTCCCCGTCTTGGTGGCACATCTTGTCCTCCTCCCCGTTATTGTGCTCGTTGCTATGTCTTTCTACTAGGCCTAGGTGTGGGAACTGTGTTGCAGCACTTCTTCTTCGTGCGTACGAGACTTTCCATTTTTCCATGCCCACTTGGGTGGGGGAAACTCTGGTGAAATTTTCTCGGCAGAGCCCGACTCTCGTCACCATGCCGGGTGACGATGAGGCTGTCATCGTAGACCTCCAGTGCCAACTTAATCACGCTCTTGAGGCACAGCGAGAGGCTGAGGATCACCTCAAGGTGCAAGAGGACAATCGTGCAACCTTCGCTGATGAAGTTGCTGCCATTGTTCTCAAACGTCTGCCGGTCGCTTCTGTCTCTGCTGCTACTAACTCTATTGCTGGCTCTGTCTCTGGTGCCTCCTCTGCTGCTGGCACCTCTGCTACTGCTGCTACTACGGTCACTCCCGCCCTTCGCCGGCATGACTTCTTTTCTCAGCCACCTGTCCTGTCTCGCGATCTCGCCTTCTCATCCTGAGAAGTGCGCTTCAGCACTTGAGCTCAGGGTGAGTGCATCTAGGAGTATTTCTCGTCTCCTGATCCCTCTGTCAATCCTCCTTTCACCCCTCTCCCTACTGAGGCTGCTCGCACTGTCCGTGCTCTCATCCATGCCGTCCCTGCCCACCTGGTGGATGATGTTGGCAGAGTCAATGCTGATCCCTCTGCTGGTCGCGTTCCTGATCCAGTTGGCGTTTACGCCATGTTGCGTCACCGCACGACCATCACTGGTCAGGCAACACAGAGCACTCTGACCGTGCAGTTTAACCCCTTCTCATGCGCGCCAATGAGACCGCTGATGCCTACTAGGCTCGCAGTCTCAAGCTCCTTCGCGAGCTTGATGACGCCGCCCCTGGTCAGCTGTCCGGTGTTCTGACCATGGTCAATGGGCTCATCCCTAAGCTCTCTGACCTTCTTCGCGACGTAAAAACCGACGAACTTCAGCGTCTTGCTTCGACGCCTGTCCCCCCCCCCCCGCCCCCTTCCTGGGGTGGGCACCCTCTGGGACTTCACTGCTAAGCGCCTCGCTGCCTGGTGGACGAGCCTTCAGAACAAGTGACTCCACCGCTCTTTAATCTCTAGTATTGCAGCCCTTACCACGGTCTCCTCACCCTCTTCTTCCTCCACGACCCCTGTTGCAAATTCTTCCTCCACGTCCTCCACAGCTACCGCTCTAGCTTCTCAGGGTCGTGGTCAGGGCAAGGGCAAGACCAAAGGGAAGGGTAAGGGCAAGGAGAAGGCAGCCGCATCTCCGTCTTGTATCTCTGGTGCTGTCATCAGCTGGAACTGTGGTTCCACCGAGCACTCCGCACGTGTTTGCCCTGATGCACCCGATGACTTGCGCCCCACTCATGCCATGCGCGTCCACTGGGCTCGCACCGCTAGCTCTACTCCCGTCTCTACCTCCTCTGGTGATGTGCCCTCCTCTTCATCGACTGCACCGTCATCTGCCCATGCCTACGCCATTGTTGGGCTACCTCCAGTTGCCCCCTTGCTCTCGTACCCATGGGGATGGCCACCTCCGTACGGTGCCCCATCCTACGCTGCCCCGCCTTCACCAGCCTATGTCGTCCCGCCGTGGTTCCCGCCTCCCTCGGGTGCTTTGACTCTGGCTCCAGCCGCATCTGTTGCGGGTGACCGTGAGCGCCAGCTGGAGCAGTCCCTTCTTGAGCTTCTGTGCCTTCACGATCAGGGAGGTGAGGGTGTTGCTCTGCTGGCCAATGGTCACGTGTGTCAAACTGACTCCGTCCTTTGTGGTGAACCCTCCGGGCACGTGCTTGGGTCCTTGTCTACCTCCGTTCCGTGGATTGAGCATTGGCAGTCTGTCATCCTCCCGCGTTGCCTCACTGCATGTGCCCCGTCATCCTCTTCAGTTCCCCCTGCTGGCACTGTGGCTACCTGTGGTGTCCTCCCCACTATCCGACGGTTGGGTGGCTTCTAGGTCCTGGATTTTGGAGCCACCCATCACGTCTGTTCGCTCTTCGTTTGTGTCTCTTGGCCCTACCAGGTTTGTGCGCTTTCTTTGTACTGTGTCCGGCCAGTTGCTTCCCGTTAAAGGTGTCGATGTTGTTCGTTTTGTTGGTCCTTCTGGCGTTCTGTACCTTCCTGACGTTCTGTATGTTCCTTCCTTGGAACTCAACCTGCTGTCAGTGCCCTCTCTAGATTAAGGGTGCACACCGGATCTGATCCGCGGATCTGGACTCAGATCCAGATCCGCGGGGCGGATCGCCTCCGGCAATCCGGAACCGCGGATCCGGATCCGGATCCGCGGATCCCAGGACTCTCAGATCTTTGGATCCGTGCATCCGCGGATCTTCTTAAGTGCACTAATGTGTTACATGCCAAACTCACTTTTGCACAGGAAGTAAAAGACAACATGGACAAGCATGTTGTTCAAACCGCGTACATTGTCATTTTCCATAACAATGGTTTCCCATAGTAGTGCATATGAATGGAGTCTACTCTTCTGTCTTACATGTCAATGCAGTCACTGCCACAGAATTGGATCACCAAAGTCCTTCAGTTACTGCCTGGGAATTGGATGTCCTAACTGCTTCAGTTACTGCCATTCAATTGAGTAACCTAAATGCATCAGTTATTGCCATAGAAATGCAACACTCATTGCTAAGCAGAAATCCATATCACTGTTTGTGAAGTTTAAGTCTCTGTGTACTGATTGTGATGCTATGCAAATTACTCGTGTTTCCTATATCATACACTGTCAAATGACAACAATGCAACGAACAGAAGTGGAAAAAAACTCAGAGATGAAATTCAATGACAAACTGCGATTGGATCACATGACATCATACCTCTACCACATCATCGTCTCCTACTTGCTCATCCCCAAGCCCCATGTCCCCCATGTCTTCGTCCTCGTTATCATTCACAAAGAGACTAAGTCCTTCCAGCTCTTCTGCCGCTGCTCCAACCAGCGACTCCCTCGCCTTCTTGCGGAGCTCATTGACACGATCCTCTTCGTCCTTCAGTTCCTTAGCCACAACGCCATGGCGACTGACGGGGAAGTCTCGCAGCGTTGGCTCGTTGATCCAACTCTTCATGGTCAGCAGGTTCTCCACTGTCAAATGTGCCAAGGAGTACCGGAAGCCTGTGATGACGTGCCTACCCAAGGAAAACAGCCGTTCAGAAGGAGTGGAAGTGCCAGGCACACAGAACACATCCATGCTGAGGAGGTAAAATGTTGGAAACTGGTTGTGGAGCTTTCGATAGTGCTTCAGGGTGTTTGTCTTGGGATGCTTCTTCTCGAGTTTTCTCCACCTATCTAGTTCCTCCTCCAGGCCGCTCAGTTGCACTTCTGCTGCTGGTGGTGGCACCGGTGTCTCGAACATATCTGCCATGGGGTCCGTCAGTGCTGCCTCCAGTAGAGCATCATCCTCTGCTCGCTGCTGCTCTACTCTTGGGAGCAACTACCGGGCAGATGTAGAGGCTGAACTCTGTCCGGCAGAGCTCTGATTGTTGTTCACGCCTGGCTCCTGGTTTTGGTGGTCTGACAATGCTGCTGCTTCTGCTGCAGCTGCTGCTTCTGCGCGCTCTTGTTCGACACGCTCATGATATGGCCGCATGAGCTGCAGCAGCTTCACCTACAAGGCTGCTGCTGACCTGATGCCCATGAGACCGTGGGTTCTGCCGTAGTACTTCAGCCTGAAGCGGGGGTCTGCGGCTGTTGCCAACACATGCTTGTCAGTCAGTAGCTTCGCGTACTTCTCAAGCTTCGCCAGAGCGTTCTCAAACCCCGGCAGCAACTGTGTCAGTAGCTTCTCCTTGGCGTCGAGCGATCTCGTACCAGTGTCGGTCCCCTCTGGCACACCTGATCCCGTACCAGTGTCAGTCCCCTCCGTCACACCCACTCCCGTGCATGCACCCATATCCCCTATGGCTCTGGCTCAGCAGCCTTCCCCACAGTCTGAGGTGAGCGTTGCTTCGGGCTACTCCCGCGAGCCCGGTGGTCGCCTTCGACCATTGGCCTCTAGGGCTTAGCGGACTGCTGACTCTGCGCCCAGACGCCCGACTCGTAGTGTTCAGAGTGGCGAGCCTGGCATGAAGGCCCTTGGCCTGAGTGTCCAGGAAGACTACACTGAGGTGCACCCAGCATGTCCTGTTAGCCACGAGTTGGTCTCTCGAGAGTTCTTGGTCGCTTGCGATGCCGCAGCCAATCTTGTCGTGGTCAGACCGAATCCGGAGGCGTGTGTCTTAGTCACCAGGAGCACTCCCTCGACGATGCGTGATCCAGGCACGTTGAATGAGGCACTCTCAGCTCACGATACAGACCTGTGGCGTGCTGCTTGTGAGGATGAGCTGAGAGCTATCCGTGAGCACGGTGTCTATGAGCTTGTCGACCTCCCGCCTGGGCGGAAGGCCATACAGGCCAAGTGGGTCTTTCGCAAGAAGGTGAAGCCTGATGGCACACTGGATCGCTACAAGGCTCGCTTGACGGCCAAGGGGTTCTCGCAGGTTGAGGGAGTAGATTTCACTGACACCTTTGCACCCGTTGGTCGCATGACCACCGCTCGCGCTCTGTTCGGGGTTGTTGCTCACCACAACTGGGAGCTGCACCAGATGGACATGAACAATGCGTTCCTCCATGGCACCTTAGAGGAGGAAATCTACATGGTCCAGCCACCTGGATTCGAGGTCGGTGACAAGGTCTGGCGCTTGCGCAAGGCCTTGTACGACCTGAAACAGTCACCGAGGTGCTGGAACTTGGAGGTCACTGGTACACTGATACGTGCCGGTTACGTACAGAGTGACGCTGACCCGTCCCTCTTTCTCAGACGGACAGCTGAGAGCTTCACCGCCATCCTGGTCTACGTGGACGACCTCCTGATTGTGTCTCCTTCTATGGAGGCCGTGAAGGAGGCCAAGGCGGTTCTCCAGGCTGCCTACAGGATGAAGGACCTTGGTCCTGCAGCTGTGTTTCTCGGGATGGAGATCGTGCGTGATCGTCAGCGACGGACACTCTTGTTGCATCAGGCACGTTACGCCCACGTTGTGGGGGAGCGGTTTGCTGACCTCCTGGGTGCAGTTCCTACAGCCTCCACCCCCATCACACCTGACGGGCAGGATGCTCTGAAGGTGAATGACCCCGCAGATCTGGGGGAGAGTGTGGACGTGACCCTATACTTGCGCCTGATTGGCTCCTTGATGTACTTGGCCACTACCACACGACCAGATATTGCCTTTGCCGTCAACCTCCTTGCACAGTTTTCACCGTGTCCTCGGGCGAGAGCCCTTCATGCGGCTGTGCGAGTGGTGCGGTACGTGGTGTCCACACCATACCTCGGACTCTGCTTTCGACGACAGTGTTCGGTGGTAGTCGACGGCTACACAGACAGTGATTGGGCGTGGAGTCCTGATGGGCGCAGTCGGACAGGCTACGTGTTCCTGCTTGGTGGCACCGCTGTGTCGTGGCATAGTGGCAAGCAGGGTTGTATCGCACGTAGCTCATCAGAGGCTGAGTATGTTGCACTCGGGGCTGGGGTTGCTGAGGCGGTGTGGCTGTAGCGTCTATTTTGTGAGTTGCGTCAGTCTGTGCCTTGCATCGTTCTGCGCTGTGACAACCAGAGTACTCTTGCCATTGCAGAGAACTCTGATGTGTTTCATGCACGCACGAAGCACATTGCTGTTGAGCATCACTTTGTGTGTGATCTTGTGGAGCGACAGGTGATCTCCATCATCTAGGTCGGCACGGACATGCAGCGGGCTGACTTCTTGACCAAGGCACTTGCGCGTGGAAAGTTCATGGTGGCCATTCGTTCTGTCGGGCTACGCCCCTTGCCTGAGAGTGGCTGAGGGTGGGGTGTGTGAGCATGGACTGTTGAGCATCTTGTTGTGCACCTGTGTCAGTTATGCACGTGTATGGACATGCGTACCATCGGGTCATGGGGGAGTGTTGTGCTGTGAGTTGTTTCCGTCCATTTGTACAGCTTACTGTGACCACTCGGCCGTGTCCATGCTCGTGCAGATCCTTGGTGCGGGCCCAGCTGGCGCCGGAGCACTGACGGTTGGTGGATCCAGCCACCAGCAGCTGCCAGACGGTTGCCACGACGTCCCGGGTGCTTGCTGGGGTGCTCTGCAGTTTTTCTGCAGGTGCTAGAGTTTTCTCGGTGGACTGGCTCTCCAGCCCGATTTGCATGTTTTGCATTGTCCGTCCATCGATCGATGCCGGACTTGTGCTTGTGACTAGTCGTAGCATCCGGCTCGAGATTTTGCATCTCTAGGTTCAGACGGTGTTGCGTTTGGATGCATGTGTGCAGAGTTGCGGCCAAAACAGTGGTTTTGAGCCGGTTTTAGGACAAACTGACACTGCCGCGTGCGTCACCCGCCGTGTGCCGCGGCAGGTATTTATGCTGTGTGCTTGTCAGTTGTCATTTCTCTCTGCATTACTAAGCTATTGGAGCTTATGAGACTTTGCGCGTCTCCCTAGCCTGATCCTTGCTGTTTCTTGCACCTGCTTGCTTGCTAGTGCGCAAGCTGACTGGACAGTGTCGCCACATCAGCAGCAGCAAGGTTAGGAAGCTTCCTAGCAATTTCTCAAAGCCATCTCGTCCAACCGCCCACAGTCCCAGGTGACCCTGCTCGAGCCACGTGGCTCCTACGACCGGTCGGCGTGGCACTGCCACGCTACACTCCCCCCACTAGGAGTGAGAGCCGCCTCGACATCTCCGATAATCCCAACGTGGGATTTGAGCCGTGGAGCTCTCATACCAATGTAGCAGATTCGATGGAATCCTTGGCCGACTAGGCCAAAACCACGGTGCTTGAGGTTCTCCGACCCTCAAGCCATCCCGTCCAACCGCCCACAGTTCCAGGTGACCCCGCTCGAGCCACGTGGCTCTTTCGACCGGTCGGCGTGGCACTGCCACGCTAGAAAAGTCGAGGGCAGCCGTACCTCCAGTCCCTCTACGATGACCCATGTGGGACGTAGAGCTTAATGTGTGTGAGAGAGGATGAGACACAGTGACATGAGACACCAAGAGAGTGATGACACCATGGATCAGTTTTCCTCAAGAGGAGAGAAAACGAGTCTCAGTAAGAGTTACGAGCTGCAAAGGGGTTAGTTAGAGCAAGCAGCGAGCAGCGGGGTGACGAGCGGGCGGACGGCGAGCCCATCCTCACTCGTACCCGTACCCAGTGAGATCCGAACCTGGATCTCACCCACGCAATAATCTGCACGCATGCAAACTGACAAACCCGGAAAAAAAAACAACATCGACATGCATCCCAGTCTCACTAGGAATCCTAGTGTCAACGATAAATCAGATTATGGAGGCACGTGCTAGAGGTCACTCTAACGCAAGCCGGCACCACAAGAGCGGTGACATCAGCGCTAGTGTCTTTCCAGCATCAATCACCTGAGTTAGTGAGGTGAGTCTGCAGTGAAGCTAGAGGTCACAGCAGATCTGTGAGACAAAAACCAACACTCCCCCATGACCCACAGTCGATGCACAGCGACAAGAACTCACAGGCAAGAACGCTTGTCACGAGGCGTGGCACAGGAGTGTACACACACTGAAAACAATCATTCACCCAGGATCACCACGTGGACACAACAACCCAACAGCATACACAACTGCCTTGAAGACGTTACTACTAGGTGCCTTCGTCAGAAAATCAGCTCGCTGATGTCGTGTATTGACCCAGATGACCCGGACATCACCAGCAGTAATACGCTCACGCACAAAATGATGCTCAACATTGATGTACTTCGTGCGTGTGTGATACATGCCATTGTGTTTAGCAAATTGCGTTGGTGCACTGGTTATCATAGTGCTATGTGATGCAGCAGATAGGGACGCGCAGTTGCTGCAACAAGTGACATAGCCACACGCTCTCGCAAGTGCCTGCACCTAGAGTTGCATGCCACGCAGCCCTGCTTACCACTCTTCCACAACACAGTGGTCCCTCCAACGAGAAAGACAGTTATGTCTTTCTCGTTACGACTGCGTGCGTCAGCGTCATGTGCCCATCCACGACAACTGATGGTTGTACAGGATAGCACAGACCGGTGCGGGCAGTGAAGATGGCAAACCTGACAAAACGTAGTGTAGCCTCCATGTGTCGGGCTCGAGGAGCCTGAGAGAAGTGGGCCAGGAAGTTCACTGAGAATGCGACATCTGCCCTGAACGAAGTCGCCAGGTACATCAGTGACCCGATGACACGAAGATATTCCGTCACATCGACTATCACCCCCAGCTTAGACACATCAAGTGTCTTCAGCAGCCTCTGACCCGCTAGGGTCATGGGGGTGGACGCAGTGGGTGTGGACTCCAGCAATGAGGCAAAACGTGTTGACATGGTGTGCCCCTTGCCATGAGTGCCATTGAGTGTACTTCCTGGTTTGACCACTGAGGAGTGGTCGAACACATGATCTGACTTTAGATTTGGATTCCTTGGATTTTTTCCATGCAGGATCGAGCTTTGAATCGCTCGATTTGAGTGAGTATTCAGAAAGTTAGCCTAGCCCGAAATTCGGGTGTTGGGGGGGTGGAATCTGGTACCCGCCATGGGTGGCGGGATAATCCACCACCAGTGATCCGAGTTCGTCTCCAACGACCCCCAAATGCACCAGGGCCATAAAGGAAGCAACCAGAAGACTCTCCTTGACCAGGGTGAACTTCTCCTTGACTTCTGGAC
>SZWC01002485.1:124168-143630 GCA_023375785.1 Penium margaritaceum | reverse complement strand
CTGATCTGACTTTAGATTTGGATTCCTTGGATTTTTCCATGCAGGATCGAGCTTTGAATCGCTCGATTTGAGTGAGTATTCAGAAAGTTAGCCTAGCCCGAAATTCGGGTGTTGGGGGGGTGGAATCTGGTACCCGCCATGGGTGGCGGGATAATCCACCACCTGTGATCCGAGTTCGTCTCCAACGACCCCCAAATGCACCAGGGCCATAAAGGAAGCAACCAGAAGACTCTCCTTGACCAGGGTGAACTTCTCCTTGACTTCTGGACAAGGAAAGGCGCTTCGACGGGTCATCGTCGAAGCGCCTCCCGTTGCCTAGCGTGCAAGGCGAGGTGGGCGGCTCCACCAAGGGTTACTTCGACGGCCGTAGTAGGGGCTCTACTACTCTGTTTTGGGCGTGCTTGGATGCGTTGGAAATCTTAGATCACAGGCTATAAGGATCTGATGTAATCTCACTATGCTAAGTAACAAAACCATGTTTCGATTCAGATCTACTAAATGCAACGTGTTCTGTCCACTCAGATCCGTGATCCTTGTGCTCCACACTCTTCACCATTGGTGTCCCTTGGCTGCCCCAAACACTGGTAGCATTCTTCAGTGAGAGCTAGGAATCCTTGAGGGTGCCTCCACACCCACTAGAGCCAACAAAGGGTTATGGACCCACGTGCCTAGAAGGAGCCTAGCTCTACAACGTTCACGCTACCGCCGCGCGCCATGGGACCGACCGAGCAAGAGAGCATCGGCGTCTCCAAGTTCGACGGGCTTGCCTTCCACCTTTGGAGGTGGGAGTTTGAGGTATTCCTCGATGACAAGGGCCTGCTTGAGCTGGTCAAGGGTGAAGAAACTGCCCCTCCGGATACCGCGACGCCAGAGGAACTGGAAGCATACAAGAAGCGCAACAAAAAGGCGCTTGCTTTGTTGGTGTATACGCTTACTCCGACGCAGAGCTCCCTCATTCAAGGATGCACGGAGGCCGCGGAGGCCTGGAAGAAACTCTGCACCATCTACCAGTCCACCAATCTTGCTAACCAACTGTTCGTCTTCAAGAGGCTCGTCACCCTCCGAGCCAACGAAGGCGACGATGTCATGGAGATCCTACAGCAGATTGAGTCCTTGACTGCCGAGTGCGTAGCCGCTGGGTGGAAGGTTGACCCTCGGCTGCAAGCCATGATCCTCCTCCTGGCCTTGCCGGACAGTTGGAGTCCCATGATCACTGTCGTAGGCGGCTGGTCCGCCGATGAGCTGAAGTACCCAAAGGTGGCTGAGTACGTCCGCAATGAATGGATGCGGCGTGGTGGGAGAGAGAGTGGGGCAACATCACGTTCCGCCTATGCCATCCGTCCTCAAGGTGGAGGGGGAGGCAAGAAGGGGAAGGGTGCAAATCAGGACACCAAGAAAGGTGACAAGAAGGGGGAGTGCTACAACTATGGAAAACATGGTCACTACGCACGCGACTGCCCCAACAAGAAGTCGGACCAGCCTGGGAAGGGCGGGAAGAAGGCCACCCAAGCCATGATGGCCAGGGAGTCTATCGACTTGACGGATCCGGACGTCACGGTGATTGACTCCGGATCAGGCCACCACACGCAATGCAACCGGGCGGCATTCGTCACCTACGGCGCCACTGAATGGCGCATGACAGTCGCCAACGGCAAAACGGAGTTGGTCGCGGGCGAAGGCAATGTTCGCATCGAGTCAGTGGTGAACGGGAAAATCATTCCGTGTACCATCTACGACGTGCTCCACATTCCCAACTTTGGGGCAAACCTGCTGTCAGTAAGCCGCCTTACCGACAAGGGGCTCGAGGTGCTCTTCAACAAGAAGGAGGCTATCATCCGGAAGGAGGGGGACGGCGAGGTGATTGCACGTGGCAAGAGGGAGGAGGACCTCTACCTTCTCCGTACCAAGGTTCTTGCCGATGTGGTGAGGAACGACGCCGCCAACCTCGTGATGAAGGATGAAGGGGACCTGGACCAATGGCATCGTCGCCTATGCCACATCGCTTCCTCAACTGTGAGGGACATGGCAAAGAAGGAAGTGGTGCGGGGTCTTGAGGTCAAGAGCCTTGATGCAGCCAAGGACGCCGTGTGTAAGCCGTGCATGGTCGGCAAGACGACACGGCAACCGTTCGCAGGAAAGGGGACGCGTGCATCGGCAAAGTTGGAGGTAGTGCACACCGATGTGTGTGGACCATTCGAGCCCTCCATTGGTGGAGCGCGGTACTTCTTCACCTTGATCGGTGACCACATCCGCAAGCTCTACCTCTACATCCTCAAGAGGAAGAGCGATGTCTTGTCATGCATGCAGGAATTTGTGGCGGCTGTGGAGCGGCAAACAGAGTTGAAGGTGAAGGCGTTCCGGAGCGACAATGGCGGCGAGTACGAGGGCTGCTCGGCATGGATGAAGAGCAAGGGGATCGCGTGGCAGAAAACTATGCCACACTCTCCGCAGCAGAACGACGTTGCCGAGAGGGCAAACCGCACCANTGCATGCAGGAATTTGTGGCGGCTGTGGAGCGGCAAACAGAGTTGAAGGTGAAGGCGTTCCGGAGCGACAATGGCGGCGAGTACGAGGGCTGCTCGGCATGGATGAAGAGCAAGGGGATCGCGTGGCAGAAAACTACGCCACATTCTCCGCAGCAGAACGGCGTCGCCGAGAGGGCGAACCGCACCATCCTCAACATGGTCCGGTCCATGTTGAGTGATGCCGGCCTCGCGCAACGGTACTGGGGTGAGGCGGCACGGACAGCGGCGTACATCATGAACCTGACGCCGACGAAGCTGCTTAAAGACGTGTAGTCCAAGGTGTGGAAGACGCCACAAGAAGTGTGGAGCGGGAGGAAGCCAACTGTGGCACACCTCCGTACGTTTGGTTGTGTTGCACATGCTGTTGTACAGGCACGGGAGGGGCGGGGCAAGCTGGACCCGCGGACTCGCCGGTGCATCTTCGTCGGGTATGAGAGCGGGAGCAAGGCATACCGGCTCTTCGACCCGCGGTGGCAGCAGATCGTGAAGAGTCACGACGTCACGTTCGATGAGGCCAGCCATTGGACAGACAAGGACGCAGGTCTCTCCAAGCGTGGGGAGTGGCTGCCACTCCTTGAGGCGGAGACGCCGGAGGACGCAAAAGAGGGTGACGTCCCATCAGCTCCAGCCGGCGAGAACCATCCGGGCGGTATGGGAGCGGCTGATTTACATTCAGCCGAGTCGGACAATGAGTCCGAAGCGCCGGCAGCAGTGGAATTGAACGAAGAGGTGGGGAGTGAGCCCGCATCTCTACGGTCCCCGAGAGAGGGGGAGCAGGCCAGCGGTGCGAGTGGCACCGCGATGGGGCAGCAGTAGCAGCAACGGCAGCAGTAACAGCAGCCTCAACAGCAGCAGCCCCGGAGAAGCGGACCCGCAAGGAGGACGAAAAAGAGGTACGATGCCGTAGAGGGCATCTGGACTGGGCTCGCTCGAGCGTTCTTTGCGCAAGTGGAGCCCGAGACCGTCAAGGAGGCGTTGCAGCGGAAGGATGGGGCTGAGTGGGAGGGAGCTATAAAATCTGAGCTCGCCTCCCATGAAGAGAATGGCACTTGGCAGCTGGTTGACAGGCCGGAGGGCGCGAAAATCATCGGCTCCAAGTGGATCTTCAAGAAGAAGCTCACCAAGGAGGGGAAGGTGGAGCGGTTCAAGGCGCGGCTGGTCGCGAAGGGGTACGCCCAGCGAAAGGGTGAAAACTACGATGAAACCTTCATGCCGGTGGCGAAGTTCGCCTCCATTCGCTCCATCCTCTCGGTGGCGGCGGTGCGCGACTACGAAGTCCACCAAATGGATGTGAAAACTGCGTTCCTCAACGAGGACCTGGACAAGGAGGTCTACATGGAGGTGCCGGAGGGGGTGGACGCGCCGCCGGGGAAGGTGTGCCGGCTTCGCAAGGCACTCTACGGGCTAAAGCAAGTACCACTCATGTGGTCCCTGAAAATGGACGGCTTCATGGCCGAGCTTGGCTTCAAGCGCTGCGAGGCGGATCACAGCGTATACGTGCGGAAGCAGCCGGGGTTGCACCAGATCGTGGCACTCTACGTGGATGATCTCATCCTCGTGTCGTCGGACATGTAGGAGTTGGTGAACCTGAAGCGGCAGCTGGACGGTCGGTTCAAAATGACCGACATGGGCGAGCTCGAGTACTACCTCGGCGTCGCCATCAAGAGGGACCGCAAGGCACACACGCTCGAGATGGGGCAGGCAAAGTACGTGCAAGAGGTGCTCCGCCGCTACAACATGGAGGAGTGCAACCCCATCGGCACACCCATGACCACCACGTGTGAGCTGAGCTCGAGCATGGGCCCAAGCACGGACGAGGAGAAGGAGGAGATGACATGTGTGCCATACCAGTCCGCAGTGGGGAGCATCATGTACACCATGGTGGCGACGCGGCCCGACCTGGCCTTCGCGGAGGGCCAAGTGAGCCGCTACATTGCTGACCCCGGGCCGTTGCATTGGCAAGCGTTGAAGCGGACCTTCCGCTATCTCAAGCCGACAAAACAGTCGCGGCTCGTGTTTGGAGGGGGAGCACGTGACGACTCCCTCAAGTTGGTCCGCTACTCGGATGCCGACTGGGCTGGTGATGTGGATGATAGAAAATCAACGTCGGGGTATGTGTTTGTGCTTGGTGGTGCACCAGTTTCATGGGCAAGCAGGAAGCACGACTGCGTGGCGCTGTCCAGCACCGAAGCTGAGTACATCTCGCTTGCGGAAGCTGCAAAGGAGGCGGTGTTGCTGAGGCGGCTGCTGAAGGAGATTGGCGTGCCGCAAAGGAAGCCAACGGTACTCAACGTTGACAACATGAGTGACATCAGCCTCACCCAGAACCCAGTTCTGCATTGGAGGACCAAGCACATCGAGATCAGTCATCACTATGCGCGAGACTTGGTGGCAAAGGGAGATGCGGCTATCGTGCATTGTGGCACTAAACGCATGCTCGCTGACGCCATGACCAACGCACAGCCCAAGGATAGGTACAACGCGAGCTGCATGGAGCTCGGTCTGCGCTGTGAAGTTTAAAATGCTACAGGTTCCAAGGACAGGGCATCAAGGCTGCGGTGCAAGGGGGAGATTGTTGACATGGTGTGCCCCTTGCCACGAGTGCCGTTGAGTATACTTCCTGGTTCGACCATTGAGGAGTGGTCGAACTGATCTGACTTTAGATTTGGATTCCTTGGATTTGTTCCATGCAGGATCGAGCTTTGAATTGCTCGATTTGAGTGAGTATTCAGAAAGTTAGCCTAGCCCGAAATTCGGGTGTTGGGGGCGTGGAATCTGGTACCTGCCATGGGTGGCGGGATAATCCACCACCTGTGATCCGAGTTCGTCTCCAACGACCCCCAAATGCACCAGGGCCATAAAGGAAGCAACCAGAAGACTCTCCTTGACCAGGGTGAACTTCTCCTTGACTTCTGGGCAAGGAAAGGCACTTCGACGGGTCATCGTCGAAGCGCCTCCCGTTGCCTAGCCGCCCACCTTGCCTTGTACGCGTACAAGGCAAGGTGGGCGGCTCCACCAAGGGTTACTTCGACGGCCGTAGCAGGGGCTCTACTGCTCTGTTTTGGGCGTGCTTGGATGCGTTGGAAAGCTTAGATCACAGGCTATAAGGATCTGATGTAATCTCACTATGCTAAGTAACAAAAACGTGTTTCGATTCAGATCTACTGAATGCGACGTGTTCTGCCCACTCACATCCGTGATCCTTGTGCTCCACACTCTTCACCATTGGTGTCCCTTGGCTGCCCAAAACACTGGTAGTGTTCTTCAGTGAGAGCTAGGCATCCTTGAGGGTGCCTCCACACCCACTAGAGCCAACAAAACGCTCCCCCAGGCTGCGGACGTATGCGGCTTGGTGAACATGGAGTGTCCGACGAGAACGATCGCGTTCAAGCTCCATGCCCAAAAAGACGTGTGCGGGTCCCAAGTCTTTCATTTTGTACGTAGACTTCAAGAGCATCTTTACCGTCTTGATAGCAGCGTGACTAGGTGACGCTATCAACAGGTCGTCCACAAAGACGAGAACAGCGAAGAACGGGGCAGAGGGGGACTGACAAAGACTACAGGATCCACCGTACTGCGTCTGTAACCGCCTTCCTCAAGAGTGGATGTGATCTCTTGGTTCCAGCACCAAGGCGACTGCTTCAGGCCATAGAGAGCCTTCCGCAGCCGCCCGACTCGGTCAGTACCATCGTAAAAGCTAGGAGGCTGGACCATGTAGATCTCCTCATCCAACTGCCCGTGGAGGAACACATTGTTCACATCCATCTACTCCAACCCCCAGTCGTGATGAGCCACGAAACTCAACAGTGCTCTGGCAGTGGTATACCGCCCGACTGGTGCAAACGTCTCGTCAAAGTCGACGCCGGGGACCTGGGAGAACCCCTTTGCCGTGATTCGTGCCTTGCATTTGTCGAGTACACCGTTGGGCTTGTACTTGCACCGAAAGACCCAACGAGCATCGATGGCTTTACGTCCACATGGTAGATCGACAAGCTCATAGACCACATGCTCATCAAGGGCATTGAGCTCGTCACGCATGGCAGCCTCTCACTGCTGGGTGTCAGAGGCTGTGTGGGCTTGACGCACCGTGGTCGGCTCAGGCGGCAAGGCAGTGGTGGCCGACGTGGCGTGACACTTGGCAATGCTACTCAGGACAGCAGCTTCCAAGGCCCGCTCATGCTCTGAGGCAATGAGGGTGTAGCCGAGGGTGGAACTGGGATGAACGATCCCATTAGCCAAGCCCAGTGCGTCCATGCCAGTGGGGAGAGCAGGCGAGTAGACAGGCTGCGACAGAGAAGGGCGTGCCGAGGTCGTGGAGGTGCTAGAGCGGTTGGAGAGGGCACGAAGACGCCCACCCCTGACAAAGGGAAAGATAGGAGCAGAACCCGTGGGGACGTGCGGCGGCGGGTCAGACACCCGGATGGGAGAAGCCGCCGGTGAGGGGACACTAGGAGGTGTGACTGGGCTGGACGGGACAGCGAGAGATGAGGCAGACTGGGCAGAGTCGGTGACCGGAGAGGATGGTGCTTCAGAGGAGCTGGATGAGATGTCAGAGGACGAGGACGCTGAGAAGGTAGGGAGAGGCCCGGACGAGGAGGACTGGGACGAGGGTGAGGGTTGCGATGCGGCAACAGGGACTGCCGGACCAGCAGGACCGACTTCCCCCTAGAGTCGATAGAGAGGGAGGAGGGAGGAGGCATGGGACAGGCGACTGAGGTCGCGGAGGAATACCGACTCAAAGAACAGAGCGTTGCGAGACTCAACGACATGCTGGCGGACAGGGTCTCAGAACCGCCAGGCTTTGGACTGTGCAGAGATCTTGAGAAAGGGGCAGAGACGACCGCGAGGGGACAGTTTCCCGTCACGCAGGTCCTCTGGAAGCCAGACAGAAGCAATACAACCCCAGACCCTAGTCAGACAAAGGTCGGCTTTATGACCATGCCAGCGCTCAAAGGGGATGACAGTGCGGGACAGGGGGCCGTGGGGAACACGGTTCCACATCCACGTCATGTAGCACATCGCCTCGAACGCAAAGAGCAAAGGCAGACCAGATTCAGAAAGAAGCGTGCGGAAACCATTGGCAAGCGTCCGTTTCCAACGCTCACCAGGCATGGTGATGACAGTGGGGCTCTGTCGGAAAGATTTCGGCAGAGTTTCCCCAGCCCTGGTGGGCGTGGGAAAAATGGGGTGTCTTGGACGAGTGGAGAGAGAGCTGCAAGAAAGCCCACCCCGGGTCAGACAATGCAAGCCACCGCAAGAGAGACAATGGTAGAGAAGAGACACGCACTGCAAAGAGAAAAAGGGGACAGGTTAAGATGCCGAGGAGGGAGATGGGTTGCGGAGGAACCCAAGGAGAGGAGGAACAGCAGTTGCAGTGGTAGAGGAGAGTACAGCAACTATAGACGCTACGGGAACCACCAAGGCAAGAGCCCCGGTGACAAAGGATGCTCCTAGGATGGTGAATGCAGCTTTGATGGAGATGGCTGCTGTGACGAGACTGGACGGTGTAGATGAAGCCGATGTGGAAGCGGTGACAGCTGCTGTTATAGAGGCACGGATGGAGGAGGCAGCTCTTGCATTAGCAGATGTAGTAGATGCAGTAGCGGATGCAACGACAGATATTACAGCAGAGACCTGTGTGCCCTTGTCTGCAGCTGCAGAAGCAATGGGACCAACAACGATGGCTGCCTCGGTGTAGGCCTCCGTTGCACGTCCAGCGGACGTAGCAGCAGGTGCACACGCAGCTCTAGCAGCTGCTACAAAGGTAGCAGCCGCAGCTACAGCAGCGTCTATGACAGCGGACGATATGCACATCAGCGTGCTCAGAAGGCCTACCGCGTCTTATGTAAACGTTGTGGAGAGCTTGGCAATGACGCCCAGCTCTGCCCCCCCGTGCGGCTGTGGGTCCCCCCTGGGAGAAAAAAAGGGGAGAGCTACCGGGGCTGCTTCAGATGCTGCTATAGCTACCGTTGCTGTTCAAGCTGAGATTGTGCTGCTGCAATTGCTGCTATGGTTGACATAGAGCCAGCGGGAGGTGTGGAGACGAGCCTGCCTGCTGGCGTGGAGACGGGCCTGCCCGCGGGGAGCCTCTCCACGGGGCTGCTGCTTCCCGCTCAGAAGGTGGCAGCGGCGAAGTGGCTGGAGCGGGATGTTCCACATCAAGGCTACTGCCAATGCGAAATGGCAGTAGGGCTAGTGTATACAGGGCCCACGGGTATAGCAAAACCCGCAGTGGACAGGCCCCCCCTCGGAGGTCAGAAGAGTGCCGGGTTGCGCGCTTGCTGCAAGATCGTAGATGCTACTGGAGAACGATGGCAGAAGCGGCGGCAGGACCTCACGCTCAAGCGTGAGCACGGCTCACTCTCTCATCAACGCTATGATACCAGTGGGGTGTAGAGCTTAATGTGTGTGAGGGAGGGTGAGACACAGAGACATGGGACACCAAGAGAGTGATGACACCATGGATCAGTTTTCCTCAAGAGGAGAGAAAACGAGTCTCAGTAAGAGTTACAAGCTGCAGAGAGGTTAGTTAGAGCGAGCAGCAAGTAGCAGGGTGACGAGTGGGCGGATGGCGAGCCCATCCTCGCTCGCATCCGCACTCAGTGAGATCCAAACATAGATCTCACCCACGCAATAATCTGCTTGCATGCAAATTGCCAAACCCGGAAAAAACAACCTCGACATGCATCCCAGTCTCACTAGGAATCCTAGTGTCAACGATAAATCAGATTGTAGAGCACGTGCTAGAGGTCACTGTGAGTGTGGCTCTGGGTGGTCTTCATGTGCATGACTACGAGCCGGCACCACAAGAGCGGTGACATCAGCGCCAGTGTGACTCCAGCATCAATCACCTGAGTTAGTGAGGTGAGTGTGCAGTGAGGCTAGAGGTCACCGCGGATCTGTGAGACACAAACCAACAACCCGGTCGAGCGCTAAAATCTCTACACGTGGAGGTCTCTCTCGATTTTTCTTGACGTGGATAAAGAGCGACCATCGATTGCGAAGAAGGTAGATCTCGAACATAGCTCAATCCTGTAGGTAGTAGCACATAGTGAGAGAATGGAGAGTAGAATGAAAGGAGGGGGAGTCCATAGAGTAGAAAGGTCACATGGAGATGGACGTAGGACGTCTACTGAAGGGAGAAGTCACACAGTCACAAGAGAGTGATCTGATGCCCGTTGGGGAGGGAGCCAAGAGCAAGCGGCGGCGAGCTCGCTCTCGCTTGTGGTCTCACCTCCACCACACGGGTGTCGAACCTGTTTTCCCCCCCAATCCCATTTTTCTCATGTGATTGCTTTTCTCACTGTACACCGCAGTGTCTCATCCAAGGAGCCAAATCCGGGTGACCAAGTTAGGAGAAGTCAATCAGCACCATGCATCTTATGGGCACAAATGGCGCTGATGTAACCATGGCCAAAGACCACAGCTTAGTGAAGACGAAAGTGCCGGCACCACGGGCCCTCTCTCTCAGTCACTTGCATCAGTGGCGAGTGGGGCGTGCAACAAGGCCAGAGGTCACAGTGTGTAGCAGACACAAAACCAAGACTCCCCCATGACCCACAGCCGACACGCACAACACACGCACACGGTCGTCACAAGGTGTGACAAGCACAACTGTACACAAATACACACAGAGGCAACGACTCAACCGGGAGCATCACAAGCACACAACAAGCCAACGTCATGGACTGCAGTGTTGAAGATGTTGCTGCTCATCGCCTTCGTAAGAAAGTCAGCTCTCTGCTACTGAGTGTCAACCTAGACGATCTGGACATCACCTGCAGCCACTCTCTCGCGCACAAAATGATGCTTAACATTGATATGCTTGGTGCGAGTGTGATTGTATGCCGTTGTGCTCAACAATGGCCTTGGTGCTTTGATTACCGCAGCGCAATGTGATGCAGCGAATGGGTACATGCTGCTGCTGGAACACTCGACAAAGCCAAATGCTCTCACAAGTGCCCTCCCCAAGTGCAACAAACTCAGCCTCACTGGAACTGCGAGCAACACAACCTTGCTTGCTACTCTTCCACGACACTGCGGTACCTCCAACAAGAAAGATGTAGCCAATACGACTGCCAACATCAGCGTCATGGCCTTGTCACTGTCTGTGTATCTGACAATCACCATAGACGGTTGTGCTCTGTAGCAGAGGCCGGTACGAGCCGTGGACAGAGCGTACCTGATGACGCGCAGTGCAGCCTCTAGATGTCGTGCTCTTGGACACTATGAGAATTGTGCTAGGAAATTCACGGTGAAGGCAACAACCGCCTTGCTTGTTGTTGCCAGGTACATGATGTCAGAAACTGGGGTTCAGTTCCAACGTGGCCTGACTGGTCTTCTGTGCTCACGGCTTGTTTTGTGCGGGTGGTTCTGAGTCTAAGCGTGAGCTTTCTGGTTGCCTCACACTATGTTTCTGGGAGTGGAAGACAGTTGTGAGACAGTTACCATTGCGAAGGGAATAAAGCGATTTTGAATTAGTTTTTGAACATGGACATGATCTGAAAATTTGTAGGGCTAGTCATGAGCTCTCCAACGCATCAAACCATGCGCGATTTGGATCACCATAGCTCCCGATACGTCAGCCAAAGTGCAGCACCCCAAATCAGCCACTCAGTTGGCGGCGCGCACCACGTCGCCCACCGAGGCGCCCTCACACATCAAGGACCCATCAAAATGCCATTCCGGAGGTGCAGATGTCCCTAAGTGCAGTGGCGATGCTCCTCGCGCCTTTCGGGTCTGTTTCGATGAGTTAATCATTGTGTTTGGTGATGGGGATTGATGTGGTACGAAACCTGTTCGCGGACCTGCAGTCAAAATTGACCAAGTCCTCGAGTACCAATCTGTACTACTGATTCTCGGACTCCGAGCCAGGATTTTGGCTGTCCCTCAGTAACAAAACTGCACTTCTGAAATCCGGCGGATCATCCACCGGACGCCTCAGCAGTCTTTCCGGAGCAAAATCCTCAGATGGCATTTTCTTACTCGTTCCGGTCAATTATTCACTGGCAGTCAAACCGTGCCCAGGTCTTAGAGCCACCGCGCACACCCCAACTTTGGAAGCCCACATCTCCCTCGTTACCAGTCCGATTCCAATGAAACAAATTCCACCGGATTCAGCGACTCGTCAACTTTTAGGGTCCGAGTAATCCTCGAGTCACCAGATCCAACGACGAGGAATTTCCTCTCTCTGGCGGCTCGTCGGCACCTCCCGACACTGCACTTGGGCATGCAGAGGGACAAATCTTCAACATTCTCCCCCTTGCACCTGCCATGTCCGCTGCTCCTGCTTGCTCTCACTCATCTTCCGCTGCGCCCTCTAGCCCATCATAGCTGGTCATCCTGAGCCCGGCCACGCTCAATGCGTGCCGGTCCATGGGTTGCGCTTTGGTCAAGCAATCCGCAAGCATGTTGTGTGTGTTGCAGTGGTGCAGCACCACCTGCCCCTTTTCAACCATGTCCCGTGCATAGTGATAATGCACGTCAATGTGCTTTATCCTCCTGTGCTGCGTCGGGTTGTTGGTCAGCGAGATTGAGCCGGTGTTGTCCTCATACACCACCGTAGGCTCTTGCTATGGTACGCCCAGCTCTCCCAGCAACTTGCTGAGCCACACCACCTCCTTGACCGCCTCGGCCAGCACGATGTACTCTGCTTCCATTGTGGAGGTGGCGATGTAGTCCTACTTCCTACTACACAACGAGACCGCTACACCAGCGAGGAAGAGCACGTAGCCGGATGTGGACTTTTGCTTGTCCACATTGCCAGCATAGTCTGCATCCGTATAGCAGACCAGACGCAAAGGGTCCACCCGCCCCTTGCCGTCGAGCCTCAAGCGCGCATGCCGCGTCGCTTGCAGGTAGCGGAGGATGCGCTTGACCGCCTACCAGTGTAGTGGCCCTGGATCGGCTGCGTACCTGCTCACTTGGCCCACCGCGTAGGCCAGGTCTGGTCAAGTTTCCACCATGGCATACATGAGGCTGCCCACCGCCGATTAGTAGGGCACCCCTACCATATCTTCCTGCTCTTCTTTTGTTTGCGGCGCCATTGCCATACTCAGTTCACAGGTCATGGAGACAGGACTGCCAACTGGTTTGCAGTCCTCCATGCCGTACCGCTTCAGCACCTTGGCCACCTATTTGACTTGCCTCAGCTCAAGCGTGCGCGCCCTCCGGTTCCGCGTGATGCTGACCCCCAAGTAGTACTCCAGCTCCTCCATGTCCGACATCTAGAATTTGCTACTCAAGTACTCTTTCAGCCGCTGTCGGCTTGGTAGATCCGTCGAGCACAAAATCAGGTCGTCCACGTAGAGTGCCCCAATCTGATGGAGCTGTTTGTCGCGTCGCACATACACGTTGTGATCCGATTCACATTGCTTGAAGCCGAGTTGTGCCACGAAGTTGACCATCTGTTGGTACCAGCATCTGGGCGATTGTTTTAGCCCGTACAAGGACTTCCACAGCTTACTCACTTTTCCCTTCGGCGCATGCACCCCCTCTGGCACTTCCATGTAGATCTCTTTCTCTATGATGTCGTGAATGAAAGCCATCTTTATGGCCATTTGGTAGAACTCCATGTCCTTCGCGGCCGCCACCGCAAGGATCGCCCAGATGCTTCGAAATTTGGCAATAGGGACAAACGTCTCATCGTGGTGCTCGTCCTTACGCCGTGCGTATCCCTTCGCCACCAGCCGCACCTTGTATTTTTCAGCCACACCTTCCTTTGTGAACTTGGTTTCAAAGACCCACTTTGAGCTGATGACCTTTGCATCTTTCGGCATGTCAACCAGCTCCCACGTGTCATTTTCCGTGATGGACGCCAGCTCTGATTTGATGGCCGCGTCCCATTGATCCCCTTCAAGCCGTGCAAGCACCTCTTTTCAAGTAGTCGGCTCCGTCGATGTAGCCAGCATGCACCGCGTCATGCTGATCCATCGACCGGTGCTTGCGTCGAAGCGCTTCTCTGCTTTTCGCTGCCTCCCGCTGTGGTGCGGTAGTTTTGGTGGCTCATCGCCTCTCTGCTGCGATCCCTCCGGCTCAGCACGCTTTGGTGAATCATCAACCGGAAGGCTCCTCAAGGGTCTCTCTCGCTCTGGTAAAGCATTGCCTGAACGACCGATGCGTCCGGTGGATTTTCCACCAACGCCCGATGGACACTCTGTCGGGAGTGCGCGCCTTGGCACCCTTGGTGCCTCATCCGCCGGATCCTTGCGGTGGATCTCCTCATCAGCCTGATTGTCATCGGATTCCTCCGCGTTGGCTGCCAGCGCTGGTGCACCATCGCGCTCTGATGCCGCATCTTCAACTTCAGCGTCCGTCGGCTCCTTCTCATAGTCAAGGAGCTGGACCACTCCCCCATCTTTGGAGAGTCCACCACGTCCACGTCATTGCTACTGATGTAGCTCTGCTGCTCGTTGAACTCGATGTCTCGGCTGCAAATTACGTCCTCCTTGCGCATGTCATAGAGCCGTTATACCTTATGCGCGCTCTCATAGCCAAGGAAGAGATACGAATTTGCCCGCGGCTTTAGCTTGCTCTCGCGCCTCTACGAAGCCTACACCATCACGTGCACTTTGCACCCGAACACTTTCAGGTGTGCAACACTTGGCTTGTACCCACTCCAAACATCCTGCGGTATCTTCCAGCCGCTCCTCCCTTTCAGCACCATTGTAGGAGTGAGGTTTATGGTGTAGCTCGCCGTACGCACAGCTTTCATCCAGAAGCTTCGCGGTAATTCTACATCCACCAACATGGTCCGTACCATGTTCAGCAATGTCTGGTCTGCCCGCTCCGCTACGCCATTTGACTGAGGCAAATACGGCATAGTTTTTCCCCACTTTATGCCTTGCTGCTTCATCCACTTTTCACAGCCCACGTACTCTCCGCCATTGTTGCTGCATAGTTTTTTGACCTTTTCGTCAGTCTGCCTCTCCACTGCGGCGACATACTCCTTCAGCCAGTCCAGGATCTCGCCTTTCTGCTTCATGAAGTACACGTAGAGTTTTCTGTTGTAGTCATCTATGAAGGTGACAAAGTAACGCGTGTCACTCTTGAATGGTCCGCACACGTCACTGTGCACGACCTCCAGCAAGTACGAGGCGTTATTCACGTTCTCATTGAACGGTTTGCACCGAGCCTTGCCAAAAATACAAGGCTCGCAGTTTTTGTGCTTTGCCGCATCTGTGGCCTCTTCTGCACCATCGATGACGAGGCCGTGTACCCGCTCGCGCTTTGCCATCTCCTTCACGACTGCGGGTCACGAATGCCCTAGTCATCGGTGCCATAGCTCCTTTGGCTTGGTTGACGGTACGTTCCTGTGAGTCTGCTGAGTCTGTCACTGCGGAGATCACCTTGGTCTCCACGATGTAGAGGCCTCCCTCGTGCTTAGCCTCCAGCACGGGCTTGCCGCCACCGTCCTTCTGCACGACTGCACCCTTTCTCATGAAGAGCACCTCGTATCCCTTGTCAGTCAGGCGGCTGGCACTCAGAATATCAGCCAAGCCAGGTACGTACTACGCGTCCTTGATGATGCACTGGACCCGCTTTCCACCAACCACCAACCACCACCTCCACGTCCACATCTCCTTGGCCAACAGCCGGCACGACCTTGTCGATCGCGACCACCATCGATTTGCTGGACTTGGTGTAGTTGATGAACCCAAACTTCTCGACCTGGGTATGCTCCTTCGCTACGGAGTCAAGGCATTGCCGGATGGCCTTCTTGAGGTAGTGGTTTTGAGTGCATTGAGAAGCGCCTTCTTACCTTTGGCATCTTTGCCACCGGCCTTTGCCTCCTCGGAGCACTCACGGGCCTTGTTGCCCTCCTTGCCACAATAATGGCACGCACCCTTCTTGGCGCCCTTCTTGCCGCCGCCATGTCCGCCACCTCCCTTAGCTCCGCTTGCGCCACCACGTGTTTTGGTGACGAGGGTCGACGAGGAAGATGAGGACTCCCCACAGCTCCGTCACTGTACCTCGTTGCGGATGTACTCTACGTCTGCGCCTTAGGTGAGCTTGTCCTCTACCCATCCTCCGAAGACTGTGATGAGAGGGTTCCAACTGTCAGGAAGGGCCATGAGGAGGGCCATCGCCTGCAGCTGTGTGTCAATCTTCCATCCCACGTCGTTGCACTGTGAGGCGAGTGACTCGATCTGCTGCATGGCGGAGATGAAATCATCTCCCTCCTCGATTCTCACAATCAGGAATCGCTTCATTGCGAAGATTTTATTTGCCAGCGACTTGGATTGATGGATGGTGTAGAGTCTTTGCCAAGCCTTGGCTGCCAGCTTGCAGCCTTGGAAGTAGCCCCACTGCGACTCAGCTGTCCCGGACACCAACAACATGAGCACCTCCGTGTTCTTCTTTGCGAAGGTCTCCTTCTGCGCTTTCGTCGCTGTCGCTTTGTCGAGGACTTTGGTTCCCTGCATGACCTACAACACACCCTTATGCGCGAGGTGGATCTCGAAGCGCCATCTCCATAGCCCAAAGCCAGGGCCACCCGCATACTTCTGGATGGGTTGTGTCTCCTTCTGCGCCATTGTGAAGTCTTCAACTCTGGGACCTCAGGGTTTGACGATGATGTCGTCCCCGATGACGATCCCGTCCGTCGCGAAAGCCGTGAACGATTTGTTGACCGGTCAGGGTTGTGGGCCCATAACCCTTTGTCAGAAACTAGGGTGCAGTTCCAACGTGGTCTGACTGGTCTTCTGTGCTCACGGCTTGTTTTGTGCGGGTGGTTCTGAGTCTATGCGTGAGCTTTTTGGTCGCCTCACGCTATGTTTCTAGGAGTGGAAGACAATTGTGATATAGTCACTTTGGCGAAGGGAATAACGCAAAGTTTTATTAGTTTTTTAACATGGACATGATCTGAATATTTGCAGGGCTAGTCATGAGCTCTCCAAAGCACCAAACCGTGTGCGATTTGGATCACCATAGCTCCCGCTACGTCAGCCGAAGCGCATGATACCAAATCAGCCGCTCAGTCGGCGGTGCGTACCACGTCGCCCGCCAAGGCACCCTCACACATCAAGGATCCATCAAAACGCCATTCTGGAGGCGCAGATGTCCCTATGTGCAGTGGCGGTGCCCCTGGCACCTTTGGGGTCTGTTTCGATGAGTTAATCATCGTGTTTGGTAATGGGGATTGATGTGGTTCAAAATCTGTTCGCGGACCTGCAGTCGGAATTTTGACTAAGTCCCCGAGTAACAAACTGTACTTCTGAGTTTCGGACTCCGAGCCAGGATTTTGGCCAAGTCAACTGACGTAGTGGGAGCTACGTCATCCGAATCGCTCCCCAGATCCAAATCGCCAAAATCCACTCGAGGGGTGGAGCGAAGCGCTCCCTCAGGCTGCGCAGACAGGCAGCCTAGTGAACGTTAAGTACGCGCGAAAGCGATCTCGCTCCAACTCCATGTCTAGAAAGACACAAGCCTGCCCCAAGTCCTTCATCTTGTACATTGACAGGAGGAGTGTTTTCACCGATCGCACAGCCTCCTGACTGGGTGATGCAATCAAAAAGTCGTCCACATAGACGAGCACAACAATGAAAGGGGCCGACGAAGGAGTGACAAAGAGTGAGGGGTCCACAGAGCTACGGAAGTAGCCACCCTTCTGAAGTGTGGATGTGATCTCCTGATTCCAACACCGGAGCAAGTGTTTCATTCCATAGAGGGCCTTTCATAGTCGCCACACTTTGTCGGTGCCATCGGAGAGCCCAGGGGGTTGGATCATGTAAATCTCGTCGTCTAGCTGACCATATATTAAGCATTATTGACGTCCATCTGCTCCAGTTCCCAATCATGTTCGGCGACGAGGCTCAACAAGGCTCGCGCTGTGGTGTAACGGCCAACTAGCACGAATATTTCATCAAAGTCAACGCTGGGGACTTGGGAGAACCCCTTGGCCGTGAGACGAGCCTCGTATTTGTCCAGTGTGCCATTGGGTTTGCATTTGCGCCGGAAGACCCACCGAGCATCAATGGCTTTGTGTCCTGGTGGCAGATCAACCAGCTCGTACACGGCATGGTCGTCAAGGGCCTTTAGCTCGTCACACATGGTGGCTTCCTACCGCTGTGCATCGGAAGCTGCACGTGCCTTTTGCGCAGTGGTAGGCTCAGGGCACAGAGAGGCGGTACCGGTGGTCACGTGACACTCAGTAACAGGATCAGCGGCAGCAGCAGCGACATCACGTGTATGCTCGGAGACGAGCAAGGCATATCCTAGGGTAGAGCTGGGGTGAACGACACCAGTAGCGAGCCCCAAGGCATCCATGCCCGTCAGTACAATAGGCGACTGAGCTATCCGTTCCTGAGAAGGACGGACGAATGTCATAGGGACACTAGAGGTACGGTGGGGAAGTGCACGGAGACGCCCACCTCGGAGGAATGGTGAGACGGGCGCATGTCCAGCGTGCTTTGCTGCCCAAGGAGGTCAGCCACAACTGGAAGGCTGGATCAGATGCTAATGGAGAGATAGGTGGTGACGCAGACGTGGGTGTCGAATCTGACACGACTGGGGCGACTGGAGTGCTTGATGAGCTAGACGATGAGGATGGAAGGGGTAGCGAGGCAGGTAGGGACGTCGAGTCTGGCGACTGCGGGAGAGTCGAGGGTGCCGGCTGCAAGGGCACAACTGGAGGGACGAAGGACGGGACCGGACCGGCTTCCCCTCCTAGCCAAGAGAGCGGGAGAAGGGAGGCAGCGGATGAGAGATGACCAAGATCACGTAGAAATACAGACTCAAAGAACAGAGTGTCGTGGGATTCAATCACCCATTGGCGCACGGGGTTCCAAAACTGCCAGGCTTTGGACTGGGAAGAAACATATAGAAAGGGACACAAACGACCCCGAGGGGAGAGCTTGCCGTCATGAAGATCGTCAGGCAGCCAGACCGCACAATACAGCCCCAGACACGGGCGAGACAAAGATCAGCACGAGAGCCAGACCATTGCTTAAAAGGGGTAATAGAGCGAGGAAGGGGGCCGTGCGGAACCCCATTCTAGACCCAGGTCATATAGCTCATAGCCTCAAAGGCAAAGATCGAAGGAAGACCAGACTCGGACAGAAGGGTCCGAACACCGTCAGCGAGTGTACGGTTCCAATACTCAAAGAACCCATTTTTCTGGGGTGTGTAGGGAGCAGAAGTCTCCAGACACACCCCCTTGGAAGAGAGGAAACAGGCGGTGGGACCAAGGAACTCACGGCCGTGGTCACTGTGGAACACATGCAGGGATCGCTGCCAGGATCGCTCAGCTTGAGCAAGCCACGTCCCAATAGTGGAACAGACGTTGCTCTTGTGATGAAGAGCGAAAACCCAGCGAAAGCGAGAGAAATCATCAGTGAGGCACAAGACATATCGACCAATAGTGCCAAGGAGATCATGGGGAAGAGGACCCATGACATCAGCATGGACAAGGTCAAGGGGATGACTGGACTGTGACTCAGAATCAGAGAATGGAGAACGATGCATTTTGCCCCGTGCACTGTCAAGGCGTCCAGCAGGGCAAGGAGCAGGAAAGGTAGACGGTGACAAGCCCAAGGCCGGCTGCAAATTGAGCATGTGACAGATGGAATCGGTGTGAACATGAGCAAGACGCCAATGCAACAGGCGGACAAGGTCCGGGGAGAGAGAGGGCATGACATGGACAAGGGCAGTACCGACAGAGGAAGCAGCGGGAGAGAACAGGGGCACACGATACAACTTGTCACATTTGACGCCACGCAAGACAACACGACCAGTGGGATGCAGGTGTACTGTGGAAACACCACTACTGGAAGCAAAGTCCATATCCTGAGCATCTAGAGTAAGGGTACACACCAAATCCACGGATCCACGGATCTTACTCACGGTTCTCGGATCTCGGATCCATCCGCGGATCCGGTTATTTCCGCGGGATCCGATCCGTGGAATCGCGGATCCTTCGCCCGGGGGGGGGGGGGGGG
>SZWC01002485.1:113836-124109 GCA_023375785.1 Penium margaritaceum | reverse complement strand
GGGGGGGGGGGGGGGGGGGCAAAAATCCCGACAGGTCTTGTTAGAACCAAGCAGAGGGCCGAAGTTCCGATTTTTGAGGCATTGAACCTGGGCGAATCACACCTTTGGTGCATGACATGGAGGAATGTTATCTGCCTCCACGTCCATACGGTACGAGCGGCACCGAAAAGTGACTCAGTACATAGTGACGTGTGCTTTTTTGCTTGGATGCAATGTCCACACTGGCTGCCACTTGTCAATTGATTCACTACGCCCATGTATTCTGCCGTGTACTAGGCCCATGCAGCCGGTGGCTGCCGTGGCTGCTTCTGAGAGTGAAAGCCATTGGATGCACAATTTCCGAGACTACATGCTCGTTATCGCTTTCGTGCGACACGCGGTTACGTCGGATATTGTTTGAATTTTTTAGATTTATTTTTATATGAATTGGATGTTTTCCATCCGGATATCATGCTTAACCCTTGTTATAATCATGTAAAGTGTAGTACCAGGTATCTGCCTTGTAGACGATTGTTTCGATTTTAATTTGACAATGCTGGCGGGCCTGATGGCTGTCAGGGGTCGTGGCACACTCACCATTGTGAGCGTCAGTTGAGGACTCCGCTCGTAACTTTCACAGTTTCGAGCACAGCTTGTGACTGAGTTCCTCCCCAGCTCCTCTCTGCCACTCCGCAGGGGGGAGCAGGGGAGCTCTCTGGTCTCAACACCATCGCCGACGATGGCGCTGTCGCCGAGTCCAGAAACGCTCGCCCATCGGTTTCAGACAACGACGAGGACGATAGTGGCGATGAGACGCAAGGAGAGAAGCGCAAGGAGCTTGATGAAACAGGCGCACCGTCAGTCATCTGGCAGGAGTTCTAAAAAGACCGGCCCCAGAGATGACCCACGGGCCCAGTGCAACCACTGTCCCAAGAACTACTCCCGCAAGCAGGGCTGTACCAGCAACATGTGGAAACATGTGCGCAACAAGCACACCGTAGTCTACAAACGGCTGAAGGAGGAGGCCGCAACCCAGGCGCTCAAGATGGCCACGTCCCAGACGGTGGCCGTACAAGCAGAAGCAGAGGGCGCAGTGGGGGTGAACGTGGAGAACACCATCATCGCGCGTGGTGTCGCCGCCGTGGGGGTTCTCTTTGACAAGAAGTACTTCCAGACTTGTGTCTGGAAACACGTCATCAACAAGAACGTCAGCTTCCTCAGCATGGAATCGTACTCGCTGCAGCAGGCCTTCGCGCACGCAAATCCAGCGGCGGTGATGCCGGGGCGGATGACCATCTCGAGGCAGATTGTGCTTGCTGCAGCCGCCTTTCGAACGAGGATCCGGAGGCAATTGCCTGAGGTAAAATCTGCTGTGTCTTTCACCACAGATGGCTGGAAGGGGGATAATAGGATGAAGTACGTAGGTGTCATGGCACACTGGATGGAGGACTGGAACATCAAGGCAATTACTCTATCTTTCCCAGCTGTGCCTGAAAATCCTACTACTGTGAGGATGTTTGAGGTGTTCTCTGCGACTTTGAAGTCTTGGGGCTTGTGGGACCGCATCTTCTGCCTGACTGTGGACAACGAGAGCACCAATAATGCCATGATAGACAACTTCATCGTCCCAGCTGCGGACTGTTCCTTTGAGAAGGCCGGGCATATTAGATGCCTAGGCCACATCATGAATCTTGCCGTGAATGATCTCATGAACCTCGATGCTGTTGCCGAAGTCATCTCATCCGCACGCAGCATCGCAGTGTTTGTCACACAGTCGACACCACGTGAGCAGTCGCTGGTGAACCGCGTAGCTGCAGAAGGACTCACTTACCAGTCACTCCATCTGGACACGGAGACGAGATGGAACTCGACCCTGGACATGATGCAGCGTGTGCTGCACCTGACACCTGTTCTCCCCAGCTGGCTTGACGGCTATGGCCGGGATGGTGAAGCCCTGAAACTGACGTCCGATGGGTGGACTCTGATTGCCCTGATGACTCTCATTCTGAAGCCCTTCAAGGCTTACACTGACGACGTCAGTGGAAGCAAGTACCCCACCCTAAACCTTGTGATTCCTTTCTTTCAGTCCATGTTTGACAAGCTGTCAGGCTGGCAGGTCAAAGCAGGAGCAACAGTGGCAAAAAGCAGAAGGAGAGGAGTGGCGGGCAGAGGGGACCGACACTGGTACGAGATCGGGTGTGCCAGAGGGGTCTGACACCGGCACGGGATCAGGTGTGCCAGAGGGTACTGATGAGGCGACTGGACCCACAGCCACGATGGCCGGATCGTCAGCAGCCGGAGACCGGACCACAGGTGAGGAGGCCCGGCCGGATCCATCCGCAGGACTAGACTCCCCCATCCGCCGGGAGGCCACACAAGTAGGAACGTGGTCGACGGCCAGCGACAGAATGCTGGACAAGTCGCGGTAGGTGAGAGCCTCAAAGAAGAGAGCATCTCGAGAATCGATAATGCGATGGCGAGCAGGGTCCCAAAAACGCCAGGCCTTCGACCGCGGGGGGATGCCGAGGAAGGTACACATGCGTCCCCGAGGTGAGACTTTAGACCCCTGCTGATCCTCGGTGTACCAGACACAGGCGAGGGACCCCCAAACGCGAGCGAGACGGAGATCAGCACGATGGCCCAACCACAACTCGTACGGTGTGACATGGTCTGGGAGTGGACCATGCGGCAAGCGGTTCCAGACCCACGTCATGTAGGAGAAGCCCTCAAAGGCAAAGGACTCCGATAGACCGCACTCAGACCGCATAGCGTGAACCGCATCCTCCATGGTGCGGTTCCAATGCTCAGACACACCGTTCTGCTGTGGTGTAGCAGGGGCGGAAAGCTGGTGAAAGATACCGTGCTCGGCAAAGTAGGCATCCATCTCGCCCAAGAACTCGCCACCACGATCTGAGCGGAATATGTTCAGGGTGTGACGAGACTGACGCTCAGCCATCACAAGCCACAGGCGGACCGCCAATGCGGCATCGCTCTTGTGGCGGAGGCTGTAGACCCACCGCATCCGGGTGAAGTCATCAGTCAGGGTGAGGACATATCGACCCCGATCAGAGAGGGACTCGACTGGGAGAGGACCGAGAAGGTCCGAGTGGACCAACTCTAGTGGGCGCAGTGCCCGGGAGGAGGAGTCAGGGTAAGAGCAGCGATGCATCTTACCCTGGGCGCAAAAACGACAGTCAGTCTTGGGCGGCTTCTCAAAGGAAGCTGTGTCAAGACCGAGGGCTGGCTGAGTGCGAATGAGCTTGGACACAGTGTCTGAGCTCACATGGCAGAGGTGACGATGTAACAAGCGCTGGTGCTCAGGGGAGATAACACCAGTGACAAACACTCGCGCAGAGGAGAGAGGTGGAGAAGAGACAGAGAGAGTGCAACGAGACACACGATACAGGTCATCAACGACAGAGGCACGAAGCACGATGGCGCGTGTGTCAAGAGCAGTCACTGTGGCAGAGTCAGCAGAGTGCTCAACAGTGAGACCCATCCTGGTGCATGCACGAACAGAGAGCAGGCTGAGCTCAAGAGCAGGGACAAAGAGCACATCAGAAATGTACAAGGGGCCAGACGGACCATCAAACCGCACAACTCCAACTCCCTGCACAGGCAACGACTGACCAGACCCTGTGCGAACAGACCGAACGGACGCAACGGGACCGAGCACAACAAAGTCACTACGACGACAGGTCATGTGATGGGTGGCCCCTGAGTCCATAATCCAGGTGCCACCCGGCTCACGACCAGTCGTCGACACTGAGTAACGTGCCGCAGAACACTCTGCCTCTGTTGGACGCTCAGCAGAGGACCCGGGACAACGACGAACAACACGGATCTGTGACTTGTCAAGCCAGTCGGTACTGTCAGGTCCATCCTAATCGCAAGCCATCATAGCTCCACCACAAGCATCATCATGAGCAACAGACGCAATAAGACAAGCTGTATCGGGACCACTCGGCTATGACAACATACTCGCACCTCCCTGAGTACGAAGTGCCAGCAGCTGACGAAGCTCCGCGATCATGCGATCCCGAGGGTCCACATCACCGCTGCCGCCTGATGAAACAGATGCGACTGCTGCACTTGTGGTTGCGGCGCGCCCAGTCCGTGTGTCACTCGAGGAAATCCACTGCGTGTGCGCCGCCTGAAGGCTGCGCATGATCCGAGTCCAGTCGAGGGTCTGCTCACAATCCGTGTAGCGGTGAGCGCCTCCACAGTTGTAGCAGTGGACAGAACGTCCACTGCCACTACTCGCCGGCTGCTGCTGCTGCTGCTGCTGCTGTCCCTTCCCACGTCGCTTCTTCCCCTTCTTCCCCTGTGCGGCCGCTGCAACGCCTTGAGTGTGGCCGCTCGGTGTAGAGGAGGAGGAGGAGGAAGCGGTGGAGGTGGGACTGGTGAGCAGGGACAGAGGCGTAGGAGGGGTCGCAGTCACTGCTGTAACACGTGGACTCTGCTGATAGGCGATGGCAGCCTCATGAGCCGATGTGGCCTGGATGAAGTAGCGATGGGCCCAAGGAAGCAGCTTTAGTGACTCTGACAACTCAGAGAGAGCCACACGATCGAAGCCCGTAAAGAGCTTCACGTGGTCCAAATGCGCCCCCATCATGATGGCGTCGAGTGCCCACAACTGTGTCCCGCCACCGGTCCCAAGGCGCGTGTAAAGGCGCATCGCGCGCCTCCAGTAGTCTGCTGCAAGCTCCGTGGGACCCTGACGGAGGGAGTGAAACTCACGTAGTCGGGCCGCCCTCGTGGCATGGGTCTCCGCAGCGAGAAGTGTCAGGGCCAGCTCCCACCACTGACGTGGATCTGCTCCAGTCCTGGTCCCGGTCTCACCGAGAAAGGGTCGGAAGTCAACCACAGTCTCCCGCAGCATGGCGTAGAGGAGACCCCGCATCGCTCTCGCTGCTGTCTGGACCTGGTGAGCGTCGCGGGTCTGGTACTGGCTGTGGTAGTAGGGCCAGACACCCTGAGAATCGGCCCACACCTGAAACAAGGTCTCCCAGCAATCGAAGCCCTCCTCACTATCGTAACGGGGTGGAGGTGTCTCAAATTCCTTCGGTCGCCGCTCCGTGGGGAGGGCGACCTCAGGCTCGGGAGACGGTGGACGGGGTATGGGGAGCCCACCAGTGAGAGAAACGCAACCAAAGGTGAACGCTGCTGAACGACGCGGCTGATCCTGACGGCGAGAAGGTGGTGGAGTGGGAGGCTGTGATCCCAAACGTAACTCACGGATGCGCTCCTCAAGCACACGAATCTCGTGCTCGCGTGAGTCATCCTCAATCTCCTCCTCATCCCAGGAGTCCACCTGTGATGAGTGATGCTGAGGCCGTGGCGCTGTGTAGGGTGTAGACTGCTGAGCAGATGGTGCAGCTCCAGTAGATCCTCCAGGTGGCTGCTGTGAGGCCATCGAACGACCCCGTAGTAACTCCGTGATCTCCTGCAATGCGTCGGACTGCCTCTGCTGCTGCCGGCGCATCTCGTCCTGTGACCGACGAAGCTCGTCGATCATGCGGGACTGCGACCACGGACTCATAACGCCCGAAGAGGAGCAAGAGGGGTCAACGAGTCCTTTGTCCTTGTCACGGACCGGCGCCATCGCAACGCTCAGTATGTGGCCGAACGTCAAAAATACTCCAAACAAGAAACTGACAGCATTTCTCGAGGAGTTGAAACGTCTAGAAAAATTGACGTTTTGACCCCAAAACTGCTGACGTCAGCACAGTGTATGATGACGTCAGCGTTTTTTACGCTAGCAGAAAAAAACGCTAGCGTTTTTTTCACTAGCGTTTTTTACGCCAGCGTTTTTTTGGGTTACATAGTAACCTTATTGCAATCGCTTTTCTCGCAAAAAAATCCGATTTTATGATTGGTCCGTCCACACGAATTTCTTCGCCCACGGCCGGTCGGACTTCTGAGGGCGGACGGAACACTCTTGTGTGGTGTTCCCGGGTCAAAAACGGAAAATGGTCATGTACATGTTGAAGAAAGGGTGTAAAGAGATGGGAAAATAACGAGAATGTTGGATTGTAGTCTAATAATGTATGTGGTGTATTTAAATGTACAATTAACGTCATTGTGGATACGATAAACTAATGTGTGGTACAATTAATGTGGAATGACTTCAATTTCTTTTCTTCCTCTTTTCGGGTACATAGAAAGTAGTTCGCTTTTCTTACAAAACCTCACGTTTTTCGATGGCGGTTGGACTTCTGAGGACGGACGGAACACCCTTGTGTGGTGTTCCCGGGTCAAAAACGGAAAGTGGTCATGTACATGATGAATGAAGGGTGTGAAGAGATGGGGAAAAAAACGGGAATGCTGGATCACAGTGTAATAATGTATGTTGTGTATTTCAACGTATAATTAACGCCCTTGTGTACATCATAAACATCTTGTGTGTTACAATTATTGTGGAATGACTTGAATCACTTTTCTTCCTCTTTTCCGGTACATGGAAAGTAATTTGCTTTTATGGTCCTCGTTGCTACTTCTATATGTCTATTGTTTAATGTATGGTTGGGTCACTTGAGCTCAGACAGCGGATTAAAAAAAGGCATAGGATGTACTCGGGTCAGAAATGTAATGTCGTAAGGTATACTTCAATGACAATAGTATTGAAGGCATGAACGTGTTAGTTGGACGTCTCTCTACCATTGGAGGAATAAATTGCTACTCATGTGGAGAGTTTTGGTGGAAGCAAATATATTTCCGGCAACTTTTGTGGGACAATCGTATGGGCATTTTGGAAGCGTCTACCTGTCTACCTGTCTACCTGTCTACCTGTCTACCTTCGTACATGTCTACGTTGTCATTTGTGTAATTCTAACGCAAGCTACGCCAAACAAATTTCGACAGCATTTTCCCTACACCTGGATCACTTTAACTACCTTTCTACCTTCCTACATCTATACCTTTATCCCTTTGTACCATTAATTAATGCTATCCAAAAGAAAATGTGGCTACCGTTTGTCCTATACCTGGGACACTTTATGTACTTGTCTACCTGTCTACCTGTCTACCTGTCTACCTTGGTACCTGTCTACATTGTCATTTGTGTAACTCTAATGCAAGCTACGCCAAACAAATTTTGACAGTATTTTGCCTACACCTGGATCACTTTAACTACCTTTCTACCTGCCTACCTCTATACCTCTATCCCTTTGTACCTTTAATTAATGCCACCTAAAAAAAATCTGGCCGCCGTTTGTCCTATACTTGGGACACTTTATGTACTTCTCTACCTGTCTACCTGTCTATCTTCGTACCTGTCTATGTTGTCATTTGTGTAACTCTAACGCAAGCTACGCCAAACAAGTTTTGACAGCATTTTCCCTACACCTGGACCACTTTAACTACCTTTCTACCTGCCTACCTCTATACCTTGTCACCCTAGTAATTCGCTATGTTGTGCATGTAACGCATGCTACTTCGAGAAAATTTCGGCAGCATCTCCCCCACGCCACCAAAAAATTTAACTACCTTCTTACCTATCTACCTATCTTCATTTTTACCTCACTACCTTGTTATCTGTCTATATGCTGTTGGTTCGTGTATTCGTTTACGTGTGCACTTATGTTATGGAACTATGGCACACATCTGGTGCGCACAAGATGGAGCAGTATAGCTCCAAGTCAACCTCTGATGGGTTGTTGGAAAATGATGTCACCTTGCATCATCCCGACAGGAAAAGACTGATGATACATTACACTTACCTCCTTACCTTGCTTACCTGTGATGTCTGTTGTCTTGGGTTTGCACCGCCATGGCGGTGTGATGAGCACTCTTCATCATGCAGATATCGTGTACATATTGAGTATTGTCAACAATGTCAAAATGATCCATAGTCAGCTGTTGAGGCACAATGGTGACTTTGTACGATATAAATGCATGACCGTATTGTCCACTTTGTAGAGGGTTGTTGCAACTGTTGTTCCATACTGAAGAGTTGTGGCGAGTGTGCGATGCATAAATGCCCGTGAAAACGACACCTATTCACAGTGCGACTAAGCTGACACCACGACGTATTACTTGTACCACGACGAACGAGTCACGGCATGCCTAAAAAGAAAAAANAAAAAGCACGGCCATCGATGATGAACATTGCGACGCTACGGATGCAGACTTCACAAGCCCGTTACAAGAACCAAGACTGCGTTGATCCTCCGCAGGTTCACCGGCCCAACCGTGGTACAATGACATCACTCTGGATGGGTAGCTCCCCATTGTACCCCAACGCCACGCGCTATCGACCCTATCTCACATTCTACTCACAAACAGCGTGCAAAAGTGCTCTGATGCATAACGTACCTTGTGAAAGAGGCAGAACGTTCTTGGCATGTGTCCATTGATGGTGGTCGTTGTATGACTTTCACTCTATCGATAGAAATGCATGACTGTATCGTCGACTTTGTAGAGGGTTGTTGCAACTGTTGTTCTATACCAAATAGTTGTGGTGTGTGTGGGATGAATAACAGCCGTGACAACGACACCTATGCACAGTGCGACTAAGCTGACACCACGACATACTACTCGTACCACGACGAACGAGTCACGGCATGCCTAGAAAGAAGAAAAGGCACGGCCATCGATGATGAACATTGCGACGCTACGGATGCAGACTTCACAAGCCCGTTACAAGAACCAAGACTGCGTTGGTCCTCCGCAGGTTCACCGGCCCAACCGTGGTACAATGACATCACTCTGGATGGGTAGCTCCCCATTGTACCCCAACGCCACGCGCTATCGACCCTATCTCACATTCTACTCACAAACAGCGTGCAAAAGTGCTCTGATGCACAACGTACCTTGTGAAAGAGGCAGAACGATGTTCTCACGTCCATCAATGGCGGTCGTTGTATGACGTTCACTTTGTCGATATAAATGCATGACCGTATTGTCAACTTTGTAGAGTATTGCTGCAACTGTTGTTCCATACTGAAGAGTTGTGGCGAGTGTGTGATGCATAAATGCCCGTGAAAACGACACCTATGCACAGTGTGACTAAGCTGACACCACGACGTATTACTTGTACCACGACGAACGACTCACGGCATGCCTAGAAAGAAAGAAAAAGCACGGCCATCGACGATGAACATTGCGACGCTACGGATGCAGACTTCACAAGCCCGTTACAAAGACCACAACTGCGTTGATCCTCCGCAGGTTCACCGGCCCAACCGTGGTACAATGACATCACTCTGGATGGGTACCTCCCCATTGTACCCCAACGCCACGCGCTATCGACCCTATCTCACATTCTACTCACAAACAGCGTGCAAAAGTGCTCTGATGCACAACGTACCTTGTGGAAGAGGCATAACGTTGTTGTCACGTGTCCATCGATGGCGGTCGTTGTATGACTTTCAATTTGTACGATGTAATTGCATGACTGTATCATCGACTTTGTAGAGGGTTGTTGCAACTGTTGTTCTATACCGCATAGTTGTGGCGAGTGTGCGATGCATAAATGCCCGTGAAAACGACACTTATGCGCAGTGCGACTAAGCTGACACCACGACGTATTACTTGTACCACGACGAACGAGTCACGGCATGCCTAGAAAGAAAAGAAAAAAAAAGCACGGCCATCGATGAAGAACATTGCGACGCTACGCATGCAGACTTCACAAGCCTGTTACACGAACCAAGACTGCGTTGGTCCTCCGCAGGTTCACCGGCCCAACCGTGGTACAATGACATCACTCTGGATGGGTAGCTCCCCATTGTACCCCAACGCCACGCGCTATCAACCCTATCTCACATCCTACTCACAAACAACGTGCGTAATGGAATTATGCTTTGTCTCCTTATGAAGCTGACTTGTCCATCGTAACGCATGTCTACATTGCTTTGCACTGTGACTGAGTTCAACATGAATACTTTTGCTGTTCAAACCATCAAAGCTTGGCATTTCATCTTCATTTGGCAATAGTATGATTGTCATATTTGTGGGTCACCAGGACCAACCATCCAAGTCAAAAGCACGCTCGAGAAGAAGCTTGACTTTTATCTGCACAAGTCTGCAATCTGCTTGAAGCTGTCAAAAATTCTTTTATTGTTGATCTATATTCGATGATTTTTCTAGGAACATCATAGTGCTGTCAAATGTGGTTGATGAATGTTCAACTGTAGATTATCACAGAATCAGGTGAAGCTCTTGAACAATCCATAGAACTTTGAAATAGCCTGAAAAGTCGTGAATTGTAGCTTTGGAATGGGCTGAGAAGGCTTCAATTGTAGCTTTGAAATAGCCTGAAAAGGCTTGAACTGTAACTTTGAAATAGCCT
>SZWC01002485.1:60473-88846 GCA_023375785.1 Penium margaritaceum | reverse complement strand
TGCACCACCACACCTTCTCACCACCTCACCTTCCCACCATCTGACCACCTCACCTCACCTCACCTTCCCAACAGCTCACCATCCCACCATCTCACCACCTCACCTCACTCCACCACCACACCTTCCTACCACCTCACCTTCCCACCATCTCACCACCTCACCTCACTTCACCTCCACACCTTCCCAACACCTCACCTCCCAACCATTTCACCACCTCACCTCACACCACCACCTCACCTTCCTTTGATGTTTAGCTACTTAGGCTAGAGGCAGCTCTTCTCAATCATTCACTCATTCAGTCAAACACATTCATTGTGTTCAATTTCCAGACATGCGTGCGTGCGTGCGTGCGTGCGTGCGTGCGTGCGCGCGTGCGTGCGTGCGTGCGTGCGTGCGTGCGTGCGTGCGTGCGTGCGCGCGCGCGTGCGTGCGTGCGTGCGTGCGTGCGTGCGTGCGTGCGTGCGTGCGTGCGTGCGTGCGTGCGTGCGTGCGTGCGTGCGCGCGCGCGCGGGCGCGCGGGCGCGCGGGCGCGCGGGCGCGCGGGCGCGCGGGCGCGCGGGCGCGCGGGCGCGCGGGCGCGCGCGCGCGCGCGCGCGCGTGCGCGTGCGCGTGCGCGTGCGCGCGTGCGCGTGCGCGTGTGCGTGTGCGTGTGCGTGTGCGTGTGCGTGTGCGTGTGCATATACGTGTTGCGTGAGCGTGCTGATGTGTAGCGCGAAGGAGCCGGGGGATGGGGGGCAGGAGGTAGGGGGATGGGCACACCTCTTCTTGGGAATAAGGGGGCCTGGGTGGTATCACGTATCTGCCATGGTGGAGCATGAGGTGTGGTGCAGTACGCGCAACCTGGCACCATGCTGAATGTGGTCCGCCCCTGCTTTCTAAGGGTTGTCTGTCATTGAGTCGGTCTGGCGAATCCGCAGCAAGAAGTGCCTTCCATGAGATGCTTTCCATGAGATGCCTTCCAGGAATGCTTGGGATCAAACCTTGGCTCTCCTCTTGCTGTCTTGACCCGTCGGTTTTCGCGTGGTGTCGTTCCCTCTGTGATTTGCCTCTTCGCACCATTTTCCCACCTCCGTCCTCCTCCCTTTTTCCTCAGTAGACTTATTTCCATGTCCTGTCCAGCGGCATTCTCATGACAACACACTTTTTCACTTTGACGGACATTGCTGCCCTCCACAAGCCCTCTCCCTTGGCTGCTTGTGCGTCCATGCCTGCTGGATCGTCTCATTCCAGCTACAGCTCACAAAACTTGTCCCCTGTTGTGCATGTGGGCCGTCCACACAAGCAGAAGAGGACTGCCCTCCCCAACCCTCTCTCTGTGTGCATGCCTGCGCTTGCGTGCATGCCTGCGCATGTGTGCATGCCTGCGCTTGTGTGCATGCCTGCACTTGTGTGCATGCCTGCGCTTGCGTGCATGCCTCCGCTTGCGTGCATGCCTGCGCTTGTGTGCATGCCTGCGCATGTGTGCATGCCTGCGCTTGTGTGCATGCCTGCGCATGTGTGCATGCCTGCGCTTGTGTGCATGCCTGCGTTTGTGTGCATGCCTGCGTTTGTGTGCATCCCTGGTCGTGTGTGCATGTCCCCTCCCCCTTTCCATTCCACCACCGGCTCACAAAACTAGTTCCCTCCTCTGCGTCTGGGCCTTGGGCGGTGTTTGCGGGGTGTGTGTGGGGACGAAGCAGCACACGGCGCTGCTGGTGTCGATGCACGGCGCGACGCTGAGCAACATGGTGTTCATGCCGCGCGGCGCGGTGCTCGTCGAGCTCTTCCCGCTCAAGTTCCAGTCGCAGGCGTACCAGGGCATCGCGGGCCGCGCGGGCCTCGCCTACTTCAAGTGGGAGAACACGCACCCCGAGAACTCCACCTACTCCGACGACTGCATGGCCAAGCGGGGCTACTCGCGCCTGTCCACGCGCGAGTGCTGGCGGGAGAGGGAGTGCCTCTTCTGTGCGCGCGACCGCTCGCGCACGACCGTGCACACGAGCGAGCTAGACGCTGTGCTCAGGCAGGCCCAGAGGCCTGTAAGAAACTTCTTATTCGCCCAAAAAGCACTCACTTGGCGCTTTGAGGGACAAACGTTTTGACCGCGAGAAGTGCAGCATGTGAATTGCCTCCTACCTTCCTTCCCCCCGCCCTGCCCCATTCCAGCCCCACCTGTCAACCTCCCACCTCCCACCCACACATTTTAAGCCCGAAAAATCAATTTGTGCATCGCCTCTGATCCTCCCCCTCACCTTTCACCTCATCAACAGTCTTGCAACTTAAAGAATGGCTGCATCTGTTGGTGCCACACGAGCACAGACAATCAATCAAACAAAAACAGATTTACACTCACCGAAGTGCATACACACTTTGATGCACCGGACTTCACTGCAACGACAGGCGACGATGCCCATGTAAGGATAAGATTTTTTTTTTCCCTATTGCCTCATGCACTCGTGAAGTGCGTGGTTTGTTACACGCATACGCACGAGCCTCAATAGCGTTGCCTGCTTAGTTCGAAGCACACCTTACCCTCAGAACTAGAACCATAGATGGAAGTGAACTGGCATCTCAGTCACCACCACCAAGGAACTTAGATAGTGAGAAACTACTAGGGAGCTTCCTAGCCTTTCTGTTGACGTGGCGACACGGTCAAGTCAGTTGACGCATAAGCAAGCAATTGCAAGAAACAACAAGAGGGAGATGTGCCGAGTCTCATAAGCTCCAATAGCTTTGTGATATAGAGAGAAATATCAAGTATGTATACCATACATATATGCCGCAGCGCACGGTGGGTGACGCATGCGGCAGTGTCTATTTGTCCTAAAACCGTGAAGGGAGTGCAGAAGGGAGGGAGAGAGAAGTGCAAGCTTGCAAGGAGGATCCCACTAGGTGGTAGCCATGGATGTGGTCAAACACAACAGAGGAGCTAGGTAAGGGAGGCTCAGAGCGTCAAACAGGAGAGACAATCGGCCGGTAAGTGTTGTGCTTTGTGCCGTTCCTGTACAGTTTACTGTGACCACTCGGCCGTGTCCATACTCGTGCAGATCCCTGAGGCAGGCGGCCCTGGTGACACCGGCGCGACGACAGGCGGCGGACTACCCGTCTGGAGCTGACTGACCACTGTTCCAGAGCCCCAGATGTCACCGAGACTCTTTGCTGTGCCTTCTACGTCTTGCAGGCGCCTTTCGACGGACTGGGCATGAGGCCCATTTGCATGTTTTTGCATTATATACTCGCTGTCAGTCGATGGATGCATGCATGTGACCAGTCGTTGCGTGCGTCTTTTGATTCTGCACGTCTAGGTNCCGTTCCTGTACAGTTTACTGTGACCACTCGGCCGTGTCCATACTCGTGCAGATCCCTGAGGCAGGCGGCCCTGGTGACACCGGCGCGACGACAGGCGGCGGACTACCCGTCTGGAGCTGACCGACCACTGTTCCAGAGCCCCAGATGTCACCGAGACTCTTTGCTGTGCCTTCTACGTCTTGCAGGCGCCTTTCGGCGGACTGGGCATGAGGCCCATTTTCATGTTTTTGCATTATATACTCGCTGTCAGTCGATGGGTGCATGCATGTGACCAGTCGTTGCGTGCGTCTTTTGATTCTGCACGTCTAGGTTCAGACGGCATAGGATTCTGACATGTGTGCGCAGAGTTTCGGCCAAAACAGTGGTTTTGGGCCGGTTTTATTACAGCTCTTGGACTGCCACGTGCGACACCCGCCGTGCGCCGCGGCAGGTATTTATGCCCTGGACCTGTCAGTTGTCATTTCTCTCTACATTTACTAAGCTATTGAAGCTTATGAGACTTTGCGCGTCTCCCTAGCCTGATCCTTGCTGTTTCTTGCACCTGCCTGCTTGCTAGTGCGTCAGCTGACTGGAAAGTGTCGCCACGTCAGCAGCAGCAAGGCTAGGAAGCTTCCTAGCAGTTTCTCAGTAAGATCTCCCTGAGAAGATGTGTGGAAGCTTCCTAGCTACACAGCCGCTGACTAGGCGTCAGTGCCTGGTCAGACGGTGACGACGGTCACAAGTCATGCACACAACGGCAAGGGTTTGGCTAGGAGACGCAAGGCAAAGTGTCAGAATGCTTCAATAGCATTTGCAGAGAGGAATGACAAATGACAGGTCCATGGCATAAGTACCTGCCGCGGCGCACGGCGGGTGTCGCACGCAGCAGTGCAAGATCTGTCCTAAAACCGGCCCCAAACCACTGTTTTGACCGTAACTCTGCGCAGACATATCAGAACGCTACGTCGTCTGAACCTAGACGTGTAGAATCAAAAGCCGGACGCTACGACTGGTCACATGCATGCATCCGGCATCAAACAGTGGACACACAATGCAAAAACATGCAAATCGGGCCCACGGCCAGTCCACCGACAAACTCCTGCGAGCTGCAGAACAACTGCAAGAGGTCCCGGGTAGCGTCCAGAGCTCTGGAACGGTTTTCAGTCAGCTCCAGGATGGTAGCCCGCCACCAGATGACACACCGGTGCCTCCAGGGTCCGCATCAGGGATCTGCACGAGTATGGACACGGCCGAGTGGTCACAGTAAACTGTACAGGTCGACAGGAACGTCACAAATCACAACACTCCCCCATGACCCGATGGTACGCATGTCCATACACGTGCAGCACTGAGACGAGTACAAACANCAGGAGGTCCCGGGTAGCGTCCAGAGCTCTGGAACGGTTTTCAGTCAGCTCCAGGATGGTAGCCCGCCACCAGATGACACACCGGTGCCTCCAGGGTCCGCATCAGGGATCTGCACGAGTATGGACACGGCCGAGTGGTCACAGTAAACTGTACAGGTCGACAGGAACGTCACAAATCACAACACTCCCCCATGACCCGATGGTACGCATGTCCATACACGTGCAGCACTAAGATGAGTACAAACACGAGTGCAATGACAAATGTGGCACGGACACAAGCACACCCCACACTCAACCACTCTTAGGCATGGGGCGAAGTCCAACATAACGAATGGCCACCAGGAACTTTTTGCGTGCTAGTGCCTTCGTCAAGAAGTCAGCACGGTGCATGTCAGTGCCAACCCAAATGACGGAGATCACGTGTCGCTCCACCAGATCACGCACAAAATGGTGCTCAACCGCAATGTGCTTCGTGCGAGCATGAAAGACACCAGAGTTCTCCGCGATGGCAAGAGCACTCTGGTTGTCGCAACGAAGCACAATGGCGGGTACTGACTGGCCAAGCTCAAGGAACAGGCGCTGCAACCATACCGCCTCAGCAGCCCCTGCACCCAGAGCAATGTACTCTGCCTCCGATGAGTTATGTGCAATGCAGCCCTGCTTCCCGCTGCGCCAGGACACAGCGGTCCAACCGAGCAGGAACATGTAACCGGTGAGACTGCGTCCATCTGGTCTCCAGGCCCAGTCGCAGTCGGTGTAGCCGTTAAGGACCACCGAACATTGCCGGCGAAAGCAGAGTCCGAGGTACGGTGTGAGACCACGTACCGCACCACTCGCACAGCCGCGTGAAGGGCTCTAGCGCGTGGAGCCTGCGAAAACTGGACAAGGAGGTTGACGGCAAATGCGATGTCAGGACGTGTGGTAGTGGCCAGGTACATCAAAGATCCGATGAGACGGAGGTAAAGGGTCACATCCAGTCTCCCCCAGCTATGTGGGATCGTCAACCTTCAGGGCATCCTGCCCGTCAGGTGTGAGAGGTGTGGAAGCTGTGGGCACTGCACCGAGGAGGTCGTTGAGCGCTCCTTCATAATACGTGCATATCGGGCCTGATGCAGTAGTAGAGTACGATGTCTGCGGTCTCGCACGATCTCCATGCCAAGAAACACCACTGCATGACCAAGGTCCTTCATCTTGTAGGCAGTCTGGAGGACAGCCTTGGCCTCCTTCACAACCTCCAATGAAGGAGTCGCGATCAGAAGGTCATTGACATATACCTGGATGGCGGTGAATCGCTCAGGCGTCCGTCGGATGAAGAGAGAGGGATCTGCCTCGCTCTGTACATATCCCGCACGAGTGAGGGTGCCAGTGATCTCCTGGTTCCAACACCGAGGAGACTGCTGGAGGTTGTACAAGGACTTGTGCAAGAGCCAGACCTTGTCACCATCCTCAAAGCCGGGTGGCTGAGCCACGTAAATCTCCTCATCCAGACAGCCATGGAGGAACGCATTGTTCACATCCATCTGGTGTAGTTCCCAGTCATGCTGAGCCACTACACCGAACAGAGCTCGAGCTGAGGACATGCGGCCGACAGGGGCAAAGGTGTCAATGTAATCGATGCCCTCAATCTGAGAGTACCCCTTGACGACCAAGCGAGCCTTGTGGCGTTCCAGTGAGCCATCCGGCTTCACCTTCTTGTAAAAACCCACTTGACCTGAATAGCCGTCTTAGGTGGAAGGTCGACTAGCTCGTAAACTCCGTGCTCTCGGATGGCGCGAAGCTCATCCTCGCAAGCAGCACGCCAAGCGTTATCATCCTGTGACGAGAGAGCTTCCCTTAGTGTGCCCGGGTCAGGCACCATAGAGGGAGAGCTCTGCGTGGCAAGAGCGCGCACGCCTCAGTGCTAGGTCTGACGACCACAAGATCGGCTGCTGCATCACAAGCGATATGAAACTCGCATGTGACGAGGTCGTGTCCTACGGGACACGCTGGATGTACCTCTGCGTGCTCAGAGCGGACACTCAGGCCTAGGGCCTTTGTGCCGAGATCACCACTCGCGATGCTGCGAGCGGAGCGCCTAGGTGCGGAACCAGATACTCGCTGAGCTACGCAGTCCAATGGTTGAAGACGACCGCCAGGCTCACGCGAGTAACCTGGGTTCGAGGGGCGTACCTCAGGCTCAGGAACGGGCACAATCGCAGCTAGGGAGGGCTGAGGCAGGGAAGATGGTGATGTCGTGCGAGGAGATGCGGGTGTGGGAGACACGGAGCTTAGTGTGACAGTAGGAGCAAGTGAGGCAGGTCCACGCACAGATGTAGGAGTGCCGGCGCACACAAGTACTGTCACAGGAGTACGCACAGGTGTAGGATCATGGGTACCTGTGGGGCGTGAAGGGACAGGGGTGGAAGCCGGCGGTGGAGGAGAGATCTCTGGACCGAGAGCGATGATCGTTGGGTCATCAAGCGCCGGAGAAGTGGAGGGAGCTCGAATGGACACATCAGCTTGGCGATCGGTGCTCGCAGGCGCAGACTCCCCCATCCGTCAAGGTACCTCACACGTGGGAATGTGTGTGACGGACATGGACGTGATCGAAGTCAGATCACGGTAGGTGAGGGACTCAAAGAAGAGCGCGTCGCGGGACTCAACAATGGGACGACGAGTAGGGTCCCAAAAACGCCATGCCTTCGACCGCGGGGAGATACCGACGAAGGCACACAAGCGACCCCATGGTGAGACCTTGGACCCCTGCTGGTCCTCAGTGTACCACACAGAAGCCAAGGATCCCCAGACGCGAGCGAGGCGCAAGTCAGCACGGTGGCCAAACCAGAGCTCATACGGTGTGACGTGGTCCGGAAGAGGACCGTGCGGGAGGCGGTTCCAGACCCTGGTCATGTAGGCAAAGCCTTAAAAAGCGAAGGACTCCGGAAGACCGCACTCAGATCGCATAGCGCAAACCGCATCCTCCAGGTGCAGTTCCAACGCTCAGGAACACCGTTTTGCTGAGGAGTAGCAAGAGCGGAGACCTGGTGCAAAATCCTGTTCTCGGCGAAGAACGTGTCCAACTCGCCAAGGAACTCGCCGCTGCGATCTTCGCGGAAGGTGTGCAGCGTGTGGCGAGACTGACACTCAGCCATCACTAGCCAGAGGCGAACCGCGAGAGCGGCGTCACTCTTCTGGTGCAGGCTGTAGACCCACCGCATCCGGGTGAAGTCATTAGTCAGGGTCAGGACATATCGGCCCCGATCGGACAGAGATTCGACAGGTAGGGGACCGAGAAGGTCCGAATGAACTAACTCGAGAGGGCGAAGTGCGCGTGAACGGGAGGCAGGGTAGGTGCAACGATGCATCTTACCTTGAGCGCAGAAGATGCAGTCGGTCTTGGGCGGCTTCTCGAAAGAAGCCACGTCAAGACCGAGGGCGGGCTGTGTCCGAATGAGCTTCGACACAGTGTCGCAGCCGACATGACACAGGCGGCGATGAAGCAATCGCTGGTGCTGAGGAGACAGAACACCAGTGACAAAAACACGAGCGGAAGGGGAGGGGGAGCAAAGAGCACAAGTCCGAGAGACACGATACAGGTCATCCGCAACAGAGACACGAAGGACAACGCTACGAGTGTCAATAGCAGTCACAGTCGCGGACTCTCCAGTGTTCTCCACAGAGAGTCCCATCAGTGTGCAAGCACGTACAGAAAGCAAACTGAGCTCAAGGTCAGGCACAAACAACACCTCGGAAAGATACAGGGGGCCAGACGGACCATCGAAACAGACGACCCCAACACCCTGGACTGGCAAGGACTGACCAGAGCCTGTGCGGACAGAACGAACAGACCCATCAGGGCCGAGAGCAACAAAATCACTGCGACGAAAGGTCATGTGATGAGTGGCACCAGAGTCGATGATCCAAGTGCCACCGGGATCACGACTAGAGGACGTCACTGTACAACGGGCGACGGAGCACTCGACCTTGGACAGACGTTGGACAGCAGGTGGGGAGGAACAACGAAGGGAACAAAGGTGAGACTCATGAATCCAATCAGTACAGTCAGGCCCATCGTCATCACATGCCGACTGTGCCCCCCCACACGAGTTATCCCGAGCCACAAGGATAGACGATCTGACAGTCTGTGAACCACCCGGCTGTGACAACACACTCGCACCTCCCTGAAAGCGAAGCGCCAGAAGGTGTCGGAGCTCGGCGATGGTGCGGTCACGTGGCTCTGGGTCGCCGCTGGTCGCCGGTGGTGAGGGAGGAACAGCTGCGGTCGTGGTCGCCGCGCGTCCGAAGGATGTGCTGCTCGATGTAGACTGTAGTGCGTGTGCAGCCTGGAGCCCACGAGTAATCTGCGCCCAGTCGAGCGGCCGTTGGCACTCGGTATAGCGATGGGCGCCTCCACAGTTGTTGCAGTGAACGGAGCGTCCACTGCTACTGCCCGATGACGGCTGCTGCTGCGGCTGCTGCTGACCCGAGCCGTGCCTCCGGCGCCCCTTCTTCCACTGTACTGCTGCCGCGACACCCTATGCCTGACTCGGTGTAATCGGGGTGGAAGGAGAGGAGGGGGATGAGACAGAGGATGGAGAAGGAGTCTGTAGGAGGGGCGTCGGTGGTGATGCAATGACTGCTGCAACAATGGAGGTCTCCTGATGAGCCACAGCTGCCTCACGGCCGGAAGTCACCTGGAGGAAGAGCTGGTGCGCCCAGGGAAGCAGCTACAGTGAGGCCAAAAAAGGCTCAAGCACGGCGTCGTTATACCGCGTGAAGATGTCTGTGTGCTCAAGGCAAACCCCGAGCATGATCGTGCGGAGCGCCCACAGCTGTGTACCTCCTGAGGTCCCAAGGCGCGTGTAATTGCGCATGGCGCGTCGCCAGTAGTCGGATGCAGGCTTGGCAAGCCCCTGGTGAAGGGAGTGAAAGGCACGGATGTGCGCGGCGCGGGTGGTGTGCGTCTCTGCAGCATGCAGGGACAATGCTAGGTCCCAGCCCCCGCGTGGATCAACGCCGGTGCCTGTGCCCGCCTCGCCAAGGAATGAGTGGAAGTCGACGACGGCCTCGCGTGGCGTGGCGTAGAGAAGTCCGCGCATCGCCCTAGCCGCTGTCAGCACCTCAGCTCGGTCTGTAGTATGATACAGACTGTGGTAGTAGGGCCACACACCCTCGGAAGTGGACCAGACCTGAAAGAGGATCTCCCAGCAGTCAAAGCCGTCCTCGTTGACGTACCGTGGGGGCGGCGTCTCGAAGTCCTTGGGTTGCCGCTCCGTAGGGAGAGCAACCACAGGCTGGGAAGGACGAGGGATGGGAAAGACGTCGGGAAGAGGGAAGTCACTAGGATGGAGGTCAGGGGATGATCGAAGCTCTGGAAAGCCGGATGTGTGTGGGGATCGAGAGCTCAATTGAAGCTGGCGGATACGCTCCTGAAGCAAACAAATCTCGCCCTCGGGGAAGTCGCCCTCCATGCATGGCATGTCTGGATCCTCGTCCCAAGGATCAAGAGGTGGCGGGTCGGCTCCAACTCTTGTCTCCGGTGCTGGAGCTGACTGCTGTGTAGATGGTGCGACCCCGGCCGCTCCCTCAGAAGTCTGTCGTGGAGTCGTGGAATGTCCTCGAAGAAGCTCGGTGAGTGTGGGGATGGCGTCAGTCTGCTCCCGCTGCAAGCAACGCATCTCATCCTGCTGGCTCCGCAGGTCCTCAATGGCCTGCAAACGTGGGCTCATGAACCCTGAGGAGGAAGAAGAGGGATCTAGTACCCTTTTTCCCTTCTCGTCGGTCGGAGCCATGGTGCCGCTCATTATGGGCCGAGACGTCAACGTGGTCTTATTCCAGAAACGTGAGCGTTTCTCGAGGAGTTGAAACGCTGGCAATTTGTGACCCTCGGACCAAAAATTTCACTAAGGCAAGTGCTGACGTCAACAGGAAATTACTGACGTCAGCAAGACCTGATGACGTCAACAAGTAAAAATGCTGACGTCAGCTCGCCTTCCCCCCCCCCTTTTTTGATCACCCTTCGCGGTTGCTGCGCGAGCGGGCGGCCGCTCCGCAGCAGCCGCGCGGAAGCTGAGCGGAAGCCGCCGCACAGCTTCTGCTCAACTGCTACTACTGGTACAGCGTCAGCTACAGCAGCAGCCGTACTGTTGCATGCGGGGCAGCTGCCTTGCAGCTGCGTGTACAGCCGTGGCAGCAGCTGTGCGCTTCTGTGTTGCTGCGCGCTGCGGCTGCTGCACGTTGCCGCCGCCGCCGCGCACTGCTGCCGCTGCAGCTGCTGCGCTGGTGCTGCCGCCGCTGCTGCTGCCACTGCTGCTATGCTGCTGCTGCGCTGCTACTGTGTTACTACCGCCGCTGCTGCTGCCGCTGCTGCTGCGCTGCTACCATCGCGCGCTGCTGCCGCCGGTGCTGCCGCCCTGCTGTTGTTGCTCAGTGCTGCTGCTGCTGCTGCGTGTGCCAATGTCTGCAGTTGCTGGTGAATGCAGTCTACTGCAGCTGTCTCCTGCTGCCGCTAGCAGCTGCTGCTGATGCAATCTAACGTAGTGATGGAGAGCGACGTCGACGACGATCCGCTGTCGTCGTCGATAGGTCCCTATGGATCTGTTGCAATGGTGACTCTCGCTGCTGCTGCTCTGCTGCGTCTCTGCTGTGCAGCTTGGTGAGAACTGTCTCACCGCTCTGATACCATGAGAAGATGCGTGGAAGCTTCCTAGCTACATAGCCGCTGACTAGGCGTAAGTGCCTGGTCAGACGGTGACGACGGTCACAAGTCGTGCACACAACGGCAAGGGTTTGGCTAGGAGACACAAGGCAAAGAGTCAGAATGCTTCAATAGCATTTGCAGAGAGGAATGAAAAATGACAGGTCCATGGCATAAGTACCTGCCGCGGCGCACGGCGGGTGTCGCACGCGGCAGTGCAAGATCTGTCCTAAAACTGGCCCAAAACCACTGTTTTGGCCGTAACTCTGCACAGACATATCAGAACGCTACGCCGTCTGAACCTAGACGTGTAGAAACAAAAGCCAGACGCTACGACTGGCCACATGCATGCATCCGGTATCAAACGGTGGACACACAATGCAAAAACATGCAAATCGGGCCCACGGCCAGTCCACCGATAAACTCCTGCGTGCTGCAGAAAAACTGCAGGAGGTCCCGGGTAGCGTCCAGAGCTTTGGAACGGTCGTCAGTCAGCTCCAGGATGGTAGTCCGCCACCAGATGACGCACCGGTGCCTCCAAGGTCCGCATCAGGGATCTGCACGAGTATGGACACGGTCGAGTGGTCACAGTAAACTGTACAGGTCGACAGGAACGTCACAAATCACAACACTCCTCCACTATCGGGTGAGTTGCGAGCCCACTTGCGATCGTGGGCTTGCCCACTCGCCCTACTTCAACCCAAGCTTTGCGTTGTATTTTCCTAAACAGTCAGCAGCATTTAGTCTAGGGAGTACAGCCCGGGCTAGTTAGCATGATCTGAGCAAGCCCCTCCCAAGAAAGCACGAAAGCACGAGCTGTAAACAGGCACAATATCTGGAGTAATAACTCTTCCTGACTGTTTCTATTGTTCAATTGTGTATCACCCTGTGCTCCTTGGCCTTCCAACATGGAAACGTCTCATGTTGATGGAGAGGGTCTCACCGGGCATGGAACCGCCGAGTCAGTCACCTGTAGAAGGTGATGTGTGTGCAGTGAGCCCATAGGTCATCGTGTGTACATAGCTCACACACCAACAATCCCCCACAGGAGACACACACACAGAGTACAAGAAACGACACAGGCGTCAACGATGCACTGTACAAGAATGGATGGTCACAACACTTGCATCACGAGCATCATCCAGACACATCACAGAAAGGCAGCAAGCCAACAGCATGCATGGCTGTCTTGAAGACATTGCTCCTCAGTGCCTTTGTGAGGAAGTCAGCACGTTGATGTAGTGTGTCCACCCAGACACTAGAACATCCCTTGTCGCAACACGCACACACAGAAAATGATGTTCAACGTTGATATGCTTTGTGCGGATGTGATACATACCATCATGCTCGGCGATGGCTTTTGTTCTTTGGTTGTCACAGCGCAACGTGATTCAACGGATGGGTACGCGCAACTGTTGCAACAATCGACACACCCAGGCGCTCTCACACGTGCCTGCGTCAAGTACAACATACTCAGCCTCGTTGGAGCTGCGTGCCACGCACCCCTGTTTTCCACTCTTCCAGGACAGAGCAGTTTCACCAGTGAGGAAAATGTACCCTATGGGACTGCGTGTATCAACATCATGTTCCTAGTCATTGTCGGTGTAACTGTGGACCACAATAGACGGTTGTGTCCTGAAGTGCAGTCCGACTCGTGCTGTGGAAAGAGCATAGCGTATGGCAGGAAGTGTGGCCTTTAGGTCCCGAGCACGAGGGCAGTAAGAAAATTATGCCTGGAAATTCATTGCAAATGCTACGTCTTCCCTCGTGGAGGTGGTCAAGTACATGAGGGAGTTGATGACGTGAAGATAATCAGTGACATCGATTGCCCCCCACAGCTTTGACACGTCAACTGTGTTGAGCAACCGCTGACCAACAGGGGTCATCAATGTCGGCGCAACAGGCACAGTGTCCAACAATGACGCAAACAGCTCGAGGTGTGCACATACGCTGCCTGGTCAACATGGAGAGTCCGTTGACGACGATCGCGCTCAAGCTCCATCCCCAGAAAAACACGAGCAGGATCCAAGCCCTTCATTTTTTATACTGACTGTAACAATGTCTTCACCACCTACACTGCTGAGGTGCTGGGCAACGCAATCAATAGATCGTCGACATAGACAAGGACCGCGATAAATGGAGCTGACGGCTGACAGACGAACAGAACAGGGTCGACTGTGCTACGCCTGTACCCCCCTTCTCTAGACTGGAGGTAATCTCCTGATTTGAGCATCACGGCGACTGCTTCAGGCCATAGATGGCCTTCCGCAGCCTCCAGACTGAGTCATTACCATCCGTGAACTCTAGTGGCTGAACCATGTAGATCTCATCATCCAAACGGCCATGCAGGAACACGTTGCTTACATCCATCTGCTCTAGTTCCCAGTAATGATGAGCGACCAGACTGAGATGTGCCCGGGCGGTGGTGTACCGACCCATTGGAGCAAACATCTCATGAAAGCCGATGCCATCGACCTGGGAGAATCCCTTATCCCTTCGCTATTAGGCGAGCCTTGTACCCCTCGACTGTGCCGTCCGGTTTTCGCTTTCGCCTGAACACCCATTGTGCGAAGACGGCCTTGCGGCCTGGTGGAAGATCCACAAGCTCAAAAACAGCATGTTCATCCAGATTCGCAAGTTCCTCCTTCATGGCCTGTTCCCAATAATTAGCATCAGGGGAATCTTGCGCTTGGCACACGTTGTTGGGTTCTTGTGTCAAGGGGCCTGCTTTGATAGCGACATGTCACTCAGCAATATCGCCTGACACAGCTGCAGCGTCAGCATGCTCGAACTCACTCGCGATGCGAGAGTAACCAAGACATGTGCTAGGATGCAAAATGCCAACAGCAAGGCCAAGGACATCGAGACTAGTAGCAGGCGGCAGTGCTGAACGCTGAACATCACAAGTGACGCCACGTGTCTGGGACGTGGACGGAGCGACGTGAGAGGCTCCAGGTGCGGTGGAGCTACAGGCGTTAGAGCGAGCAGGGAGGGCGTGAAGGCGCCCATCACGAACAAAGGGTGACACTGGAGCTCCAGTCAGCGACGGAGGTGCTACCCAGCGAACATGTGTTCTGGACACAGGGTCGTTCTGTGGCGGCATTGCCGCTGAGACAGCACTGAATGTTGGAGAAGGCGAAGATTGGGAGGACACTGACGTGGGAGACCGGATAGGGAACAACAGGGAGAACGACACTGGCGCCGAGGAGAAAGAGGGCGATGACAAGGGCACCGAAGCCAGATCAGGCGCGGGTGCCGAGGATGGCGACAGACCAAGCTCTGAGGCTGACACCGGCCAAGGGTCAGGCGTTGGCGCCGACAATGGCGACAGACGAAGGTCTGAGGCGGACAACAGCCGAGGGTTGCCATCCTCAAGCCGAAGAAGTGAGGAGAGGGAGGACAAGGAGGCACGATGTTCGAGATCACGAAGAAAGACAGACTCAATGAAAAGGGCGTCACGCGATTCAATGACACGATGACGGTGGGGGTCCCAGAAATGCCACGCCTTAGACTGGGCAGAGACGCCCAGGAAGGGGCACAGACGGCTACGGGGAGACAGCTTCCCATCTGGCACGTCCTCAAGGAGCCAAATAGCAGCAATGCAACCTCATACGCGAGCCGGACGCAAGTCGGCGCGGCGACCGTGCTAGCGCTTGAACGGTGTGACGGACTTGGGGAGGAGACCGTGGGGGACTCAAGCTCATTGCCTCAAAGGCAAAGAGTGGAGAGAGACCAGAATCAGAGAGAAGCAAATGCACGCCATCGGTTAGCGTGCAATTCCAACGCTCGAAGACAATATTTTGCTAGGATGTGTAAGGAGCATTAAGCTCAAGACGGATCCCATGAGACTCGAGCAGAAGGGCAGCGGGACCCATAAATTCACCTCCAAGGTCACTACGGAACATGCGCAGGGAGCACTGACAGGTGCGCTCAGTTTGAGGGAGCCAAGCGGCAAGTTGTCGCTCTTCTGACGAACAGTGTGTACCCAGCGGTAACGCGAAAAATCGTCAGTCACAAGACACCAAGGCATTCATGAGGCAGAAGGCCCATGACATCCATGTGAATAAGGTTAAGGGTGTGCACGGAATGCGTCTTAAAGGTGGAGAACGGGGTGCGATGCATCTTGCCCTGAACGCATACGAGGCAGTCAACAGGACAAGGCATAGAGCAACGAAGAGGGGTCGAGACCAAGGGCAGGCTGGAGACGCAACACACTGGCGATTGCATCGGTATGCACATGGCCAAGGCGACGATGCAGCAGCTGCACATACTCGGATGACAGGGAGGACGCGACATACACGAGAGCAGTGTCGGTAGAGGAAGAAGCAGGCGCAAACAAGGACACAGGATAGATTCACTCACAGCAAACACCGCGAAGGACAGCACGACCAATAGTACGTAGGAAGGCCGTGCCCACACCACCACTGGCAGTGAGTTCCATGCCTTGTTCATCTAGAGTGGTGACAGAAAGTAAGCTGACTTCCAGAAAAGGCACATAAAGAAAGACAGGCAAGCACATGTCACCGCCATTCCCAATGAAGTGAACAATGCCCACACCCTGGACAAGAAGCATCTTCCTAGAGCCTGTATGTACAAAGCGAACAGAGCCAACAGGGCAAAACGTGACCCATGAATCAGGGATCTAGAACCCACCAGACACACAAACAGGGGGAAGGACACCACAGGTGACGACGGTGCCGACGACGGGTAACGATGGAGAGGACTGACCACGTGCAGCAAGGCAACGAGGGAGGGTCACAGACTGCCAGTACTCAACCCACGACACATCACCAGGCAAGGAGCCCTGAACAGCACCGGACAAACCCCCATGAAGAACAACGTCAGACTGACACACAAGACCTCTGGACAGTGTTGTAACACTCTCACCTCCCTGAACCTTGCGCGAAAGTGACCAAGTATTAGTGATCTGGAATCTCTTGTCCAGTGTCCACGTTTGCCGCAGTTGCAACAATTGCCCTGGCATTTCGGAGCCTTGCCGCCATTGTTGCCTCCGCTGCCACCGCATACGCTGCCGCCGTTCTGGCCGGAGGCTGACCCTCTGCTCCCGCAGCCACCGTAGCGTGTGGCATAGGCTGAGAAGTTATCATCACTGCCGCTGCAGCGCATGGCCTAGTTTTGCACATACTCAGACACCGTCACGTATGCCAGATCATCCTCCTTTCAACGCCCATGACGTTTATCATTGGGCCCCAGCTCTCCGGTAATGCCATGAGGAGGATCATGGCCTGCATGTTTTTGTCAAGGTCCTAGATCATTTGGCGAGACTCACTGAGGAGTCCTTCAAATTCCTGTAGGAAGTAGGGCATTGACTTTTTCTCATTCGCGCACATGCTAATGAGATTTTTTTGGATGAACAATCTGTTTGTGAGGGAGGTTGATTGGTGTACACGCTTGAGCTTAGCGTAAGCTTCCGAAACAAACGTGTACCCGGCAAGTATGGGAACAAGCTTCTTGGCTACCGCGTTGCTGAGCAAGGACATTACAATGTCATTTTAATCCATCCATGCATCATGCTTGGTTGTGCCCTGTGTCAGAACCTGCTCCTCTCCTTTTAGTAGCTTGATGAAGTCGTGCACTTCCATTGCCACCTCAAACCACCATCTCCAGAGGAGGAAGTCCTTCACCTAAAAAATGGGGATTCCTCCCAAGGGTTTGAGACCTTGCAACACTGAAGTAGCACTCATGATCGCTCATATGGTCTTCCCTCTGGCATCCACCATTGTGTTTGAGGACTGCACTGCTGCAGCCCCCACTGATCCAGAAAGGTCAACCATGTTGGCTGCCCTTATCTCCTACCCGCGTCTCTGCTGCGTTGAGGCCGATGTAGGTTGATGTTAGTTGATGTCTGTGACTTGTTTCAGGGTGCAAGTCCGTTGCTTGCCCCTCTGGCCAATATTCACCCGCAGACAAAGAAGAAATCTTGCCTCCAAGGGCAGAGCTTGTCCTGGTTGGGACCCAAGGGTTGTGCCTCCAAGGACAGAGCTTTTCCTTAGTACAAGGTGCAGTGACAATGAGAAGAAGAACAGTTGTGAGAGCCGCCGCGGCTGCTGCGGTGTTGCAAACGTTAGACCACTTAAAGTGCTTGTAACCCTCCTTTCCCTTGCTTTGATACCAGTAGGGAGCACAAAAGAGAGGGAGAGAAGTGAGAGTTTGCAAGGAGGATCCCACTAGAAGATGGTAGCCATGGACTTGGTCAGACACAATAAAGGATCTATGTAAGGGAGGCTCGTAGTGTCAAACGGGAGAGACAATCGGCGGGCAAGAGTTCCCCCACGATCGGGTGAGCTGCGAACCCACCTGCGGCCGTGGGCTTTCCCACTTGTCCTACTCGAGCCCAAACCTTGATCTGTATCTTCTGAAACAGTCAGCAGCATTTTAGTATAGGGAGTACAACCCGGGCTAGCTAGCGTGATCCAAGCAAGCCCCTCCCGGAAAGCAAGAAACCACGAGCTGTAAACAGGCACAATATCTGGAGTAATAACTCTTGCTGACTGTTTCTATTGTTCAATTGTGTATCACCCTGTGCTCCTTGGCCTTCCAACATGGAAACGCCTCATGCTGATGGAGAGGGTCTCGCCGGGCATGGAACCGCCGAGTCAGTCACCTGTAGAAGGTGATGTGTGTGCAGTGAGCCCAGAGGTCACCGTGTGTACAGAGCTGACACACCAAAAAACCGGCGCATATCCAGGATTTTGGCCATAGCTCTGCGCATAGGCATCCAAACGCAACACCGTCTGATTGTAAAGATGCAGATTTCTTAGTTGGGTGCTACACCTTTCACATGTAGGGCTCTTAAATGGAGATCGAGATGAGATTTCACGATCTAGAACTTCTTTTTTTCCACTTCGGAACGAGATGTCTCATCCTGGGTACAGAGGACCCAAAAATGACAGTCTCCTACCCCCTACCAATTAGCATTCTTCTGGTCTTTGTCTCGTTTGGTCTTGCTCTAATCCAAGAAAATCTCGCATTGTCCATTTTACAAGTGGCAAGAGAAACGATAGAGGGAGCTGCCAGAAGTGAAGTCACCACAAGAAAAAAGTTTACGGCGACTTCACTGTGACTACAAGCAATGTTTTAAGAAACAACTACATTGTACATAATTTTTTAAGCAAACCTTCCAGTTCAGCAGTCAAAACCCTAGATTCTAAGGATAACACATCACTCCCTTACCACATCGCCTGACGACTCCACGTCTGGACCACGGGACACGGAAAATATCTGCGACTAGACGGCACGTGCGACTACCTTATGTGGACATAAAAAAGAAGTATGATTCACACTAAAGTGTGAATCGACTATTTCCAGCGATGTAGTAGAAACGTTTTAAACTTTGAACTTAGTGAGATTTTTTCAATTTCATTCATTTGTTCAAGAGAAAGTTTTACATAAATTCAACATTGGCTTTTCTTGTTGACCCTCCACAACCGCTCCTTAACAATGGATCTGCCTGCTTTTTTGTACTGACATATCCATGCCGTGTGTGATTGGTTCTAACACGCTTGGCACATACGGCAGGGCCGACACAAAACTAGGAGACTCTACTTTGGTACACAAATCGTGTCCCTATCTTACGTGACACAGGATGTGTCTCGGTCTCATCTTGTCTTACGCGCGACAAATCAAGATTGTCTCATGTAGTGCGGTACCAGAAAGCAGGACGAGAAAAAATGAGACAAATGAGATCGAGACCAGTCTCTATCTCGATTTAACACCATTAGTCACACGTACAAGTCTAGCACCGATCGGTGGACTCAAAATGGAAAACATGCAGCACTCTAGCGATTGTAGAAAAACTGTAGAGCACCCCAGTAAGAACTTGGGACTTCATGGCAACTTTCTCTCAGCTGCTGGTGGGTGGAGTCACCACCCATCAGTGCTCCGACACCAGTAAGGTCCGACTGCATCATGGATCTGCACAAGTACAGACACGGATGATTGGTTACAATAATCTTACACGCAGACAGGGACAACTCACATCACAAAACTCTCCTATGACCCGATGGCATGCATGTCCATATGTTAGCTACTGAGCTAACCACCTTTGGCAAAGAAGCCGTGAAACCAAAAAGGCTCACAAAGGTTTTTACACCTTCTTCCTTTGTTGACATGTGTCATGCAACCCAAACTGAATCAGGCATACACTTCACCTTCAAGAGTACTAACGTCTTAGCATTACATCTCAAGAAGAGCTCAAGTTGTCAAGACGCAAGAGAGCATCAAGCAAGGGTTAATTGATAAGAACTCAAGACGAGTCCTTCTATACCTGTCTATCCAGTTCTAGAACTCAAAAGCACATTCCTTGATAGTGGCCTGTCCCAGCCACATCACCAATAGACTTGCGCTATGGGCTTGGCACATCAACATCCTAGTGTCAAGGTGACAGACGAAATATGTAGCTTCCAAAAAGCTATGGACTTTCTTTCTTGGAAGCTTCCAAAACAAACAAGATGTGCATGAGGCCATGATCGAACTCATGACCTCTCATCCGGCCAAAACATTAGCATGGCTAAGTTAACCACTCATCCACATGGTGTACTCACAAATTATATCTCACATGACACAGACCATAGTTGAGTTACACCACAACAGATTCAGGGGTCATACCTCCACAAGGGGCAGAGCATTCCTTATCCATCCTACAACACTGAATGAGGGGTAAATCTCTCCCTTGCATCTTGCGTCAGTGAGCATCATCATTCATCATCACTTGCATTGACCATGCCGATGTCTTGCCTGCCAGCCTGATGGAGATCCTTGTCCAGTGGCTTTGTAAGCATGTCAGCCCGGTTCAGCTTGGTACTGGCATACTCGAGCTCCACATTTTGCTTGTAGACCAAGTCCCGAGCTTAGTGGTAGCGGATCTCGATGTGCTTTGTGCGCCTGGATAGGACGGGGTTCTTGGACATGTCAATCGCGCTCATGTTCTCAATCTTGATGACCGTCGCCGTTGCCTGTGGTGCCTTCATCTCATATAACAAGCTTCATAGCCACTGCATCTCTTTACACACCTCAACCAAGGCGATGTACTCAGCTTCAGCTGTTGACAGAGAGATGCATTCCTACATGTGATTTGCACAACTGACTGCACATCCATTCAACATACACACAAAGTCGGAGGTAGATATTCTGTCATCGATATTCACTCCCCAATCAGCATCGGTGAAGCACATGCGACTGAGTGACACGGATCCAAGGATGCCTCCAAACTGGAGTCCCACGTGTCACGTCCCCTGAAGGTAGCACATGATGCGCTTCACAGCCTGCCAGTGAAGTGGACCAGGATTGGCCACAAACCGGCTCACCTGCTCAACATCATGGGCTTTATCTGGTCGGGTGGTGACCATGGCATACATCAAACTGTCCAATGCAGACTGATATGGGATGACCAGCATGTCAGTTTTCTCCGCTTCGTTGGATGGGGACATGGAGGAGGAGAGCTTGCACTCTAAGCTCATGGGTGTGCTGGCAGGCTTGCAATCTGCCATGTCCTATCGTTTGAGTATGGAGTCAATGTACTTTGTCTGGTTCAAACTGATGGTACCTGCTGCTCTGTCACGCTTGATGGAAATTCCAAGGTAAAAGTCAAGAGGACCCATGTCCTTCATCTTGAATCTGCTATTCAACTGCCCCTTGAGATCATCTAGCAGCTACGTTGAAGAAGAGCATAGAGTCAGGTCATCAACGTATAAGGCGACCAACATAGTCTCTTTGTCGCTCTCATGCACATACATGCTGGGTCATTGTCGCAGTGCATGAAGGACTCCTTGGCCATGAATGTATCCATCTCCTAGTACCAAAGTCTTCGCACTTGTTTTAGCCCATAGAGCGCCTTCACCAATCTGCACACCTTGCCCTTGGGAGCATCTACCCCCTCCGGAACCTCCATCCGTACCTCCTAGTCAAGTTTGCCGTAAAGAAAGGTTGTCTTGACATCCATCTGGTGCACCTCCATGTTCTCGGCAGCATCAATGGCGAGTATTGACCGGATGGAGGTGAACATCACAACGGGAGCAAAGGTCTCATTGTACTCTGTGCCAGGCCGTTGAGAGAATCCCTTTGCTACCACCCGTGCCTTGTACTTGTCTATCTTGTCATCCTGTTTCTTTTTTACTTTCAGCACCCGCTTCGATCCCACAACGCAAGCGCCGGCAGGTCCGTCCACCAGCACCCATGTCCCATTCTCCTCAATGGAGCTGAGTTCACTACAAATTGCTTCACCCCACTCATCTTCGTCAGGCCGCGTGAGTGCCTCTGCGACAGAAGTTGGCTCCTCTTGGACCAGGAATGAACAGTTGAAGCCTATCCATTCACCCCTGTCCGCGTCGTAATGTTGTCGGGGAACTTTGAGACTTGAACTCCTTCTTGGACTTGCTAGCTGCTGTTGTTGATGTAGAGGCTGGACGTCTGTTTTGTTGTTGATGATGGGAGAGGCATTCTCCTCATGGTCTGGAGGATCAGATACGTCAGACTCAGAGTCTGATTCCTCTGAGTCATCTTCATCAGCTTCTCTCCCTGTTGTAGTATCCAGCCCATGCCATTGTACTGGTGCTACGTCTCCCTCCTTGAGAAGTGTGAGCCACTCTCCCTGTTTTGGAGTGTTCTCAAGTTCGAGAAGCTCTCCCTTACTCACAGAACTTTCATGGAAATCCACGTCTTTGGTGTGGATGACCAAGGAGCTATCCTTGGTCCCACAGTCTATAAGCTGTGTGCGTGGTGTCATAGCCGATGAAACTACAGTCTATAAGCTCTTGCATCAAGCTTTCCAGGACCCTCACCGCCTGGACCTTGGCAAAGCTAGTGCAACCAAACACCTTGAGATGGGAGGCGTCCGGCTTCTTGCCTGACCATGCTTCTGGAGGCACCTTCAGCTGCTGTGTCTGCTTCTTCTTGCCTCTCCTTCGCAGAGCTGCTGCAGGTATGAGGTTCACAAGGTAGATACCCGTGCGTGCTGCTTCAGCCTAGAACCTAAGAGGCATCCTGGCGTCAAAGAGCATGCACCTTGTCATGCCCAGGAGAGTCAGGTTCATTCTCTCTGCTACGCCGTTGCTTTGAGGTGAGTAGGGAGTAGTTTTCTTGTGTTCAATGCCCTGTGTCTTGAGCCACTCCTTGCAGGCTTCGTACTCTCCCCCATGGTCCGTCCTGAATGCCTTCACCTTCTTTCCAGTTTGTCACTCAACCATAGCAACAAAGGCTTGTAGATTCTCCTTCACCTCACTTTTCTTTATGAGAAAGTATATCCAGACCTTGCGGTTGTTGTCGTCAATGCATATGAGGAAATATCTGTTGCCTCCACTGGACGGTATGCGAAAGGGGCCACACACTTCAGAGTGGATGAGGTCAAGGGGTGCAAGAGCACGCGTACCATTGCGCTTGAAGGGTTTCTTCTTTTCCTTGCCTTGAAGGCATGGCTCACACAAGATTCTGCTACTACTGCTTCCGCTGCTCCAACACATCCCTCATCATCAAAATCAGTTCTACTGCTCTCCTCAACACCAATGTCTGCCAAAGATTCAGTCGTTGATGTTTCCATTTTGGTCTGCAAGACGTAGAGTCCATCAACGTGTGGAACCTATGCAACAACCTTCTTGGCAGAGTAGGAAATAATGATATCCTTGGTAGGGACTATCACTGTTTCCTTCTCTGTGAAGACAATTGTCATACCATGGTTAATTATCTTATAGACGGAGAGCATGTTGGCTGTGAAGGAGGGAAAGTAGACTACCCCCTCTAGCTTGAGGTCGGAGTCCGCACCGTTGACACCAACTGTGACAAGCTTGTCACCAATCCCCTCTGCCGTCTCAACCTTACCGTTGGCGACTCTGAAGATCTTGTTGCATGGAGAAATAGAGATGGAGTCTCTCTTCTCATAAATGGTGTGCTTGTTTGTGTCCGAGTCAAGGCCGTAAACTCCTGTCCTGAGTATCATCCTCCTTTTGTTGGATGTACACTCAGCCATCAAGCTTGTGGGATCCTTTCCACCATTTCCCCTTTGCCATTCATCCTCGTCTCCTCCATCCTTCTTGGGTGCCCGGCACTCCCGAGCCCAGTGTCCAGCCTTACCACAGTTATGGCGGTTTCCTTGGCGCTTTAAATCCCTTCCAATTTTACCAGTGCTGTTGCTTCCCTTTTACCCAGAGGAGGAGGTATTGCGAAAGGTACACTGCTCCGTGAGGTAAAGGCTGTAATCCGGGCGCAGTGTGCTAGCCTCAACCGGATGGTGTAGGCACCAACCGGCGGCAACGGTGACAAAGGGGAGGCTGGTGCACACCTTCCCGAGTGCATGTGGAAGCGTAGGATTGTCTTGGGGGAGCACAGGAACACGTGTGGCACAGTGGGAGTAAAGTGTACTTGTTATTCAAGTGTCAACATACAAGACTATATGTACATAATGACACATCCTAGGCGACCCGAGGTCGCCGAGCCGTGTGCGGCTCTGTACGGGATTCGGATGAGAGTTTTTGCCTCAGCATCACATAGATCATCTTCCCAGCTTTCCAACACACCAAGAATTGTATCATTCTGTGGAGGAACGGCCGAGATATGGTCATTTCCGTGAACCACGGCAATCTGCCGCTGGCAGCACCACTAACGGCGGTGACGGCCGCCCGAAGCGTCCTTTCTGGTAATAACACATCGGGGCGCCATTCTGAAGTGCCCTTGGCCCTCAATGATCCTTGATTCATTGCTAATCCAGGCCCCAAGGCGCGCTTCGGCCTTGTTGGGCCTTCCGAGGGTCGAGCCTTGGTCCTTGGGGATGAATTCCCGTCACCTGTTTTCCCTTCGGCTGGTCCAACCTTTGGCCGGGCGTAACTTCCTCAATTCTTGATGGATCGACCCCATTCTTGGGTCGATCTCGCACGGTTTTTCCTGTAGATTCCAAATCTACAGTCAGATTACACACTCAAGGAATCCTCAAGCTGTGATCAGTGCCGTTGGTACTGTCCGGCTTACACTACCCCCCCCCCTTCTTTTAGGAGCGAGCTGTCCCGGTTCACTCTTGGCATTCCCGGAGGATGGCATTCACCCCGCCAATGTTGAAGCTGCGGGCAGGCTCCCATGAGTTGTGGGACACATTATAGCCCTTACATTTGACCAGGTACTCCCATCCACGGCCACGACGACGGTGGTCAAGGATGGCCTCCACCTCAAACTCTTGCTCGCCCTCGATCACCACCGGAGGGGGAGGCTCAGAACTGCGGCCAGGAAAATGCTCCGCCGGATCATGGTAGAGCTTGAGCTTGGAGATATGGAACACGTCGTGGACTTGCATGGAAGGCGGAAGAGCCAACCGCGCCACCACGGGTGTCCGCATTTCGAGCACCTCGAACGGACCAAGCCACCGGGGTTTCAACTTGTCCGACCGGACCTCGCGAAGCTTGACGTGCGCGCTGTTGAGAAGCACACGATCACCGACCTTGAGCGTTGCATCTGCCCGTCGGCGTTCCCCTTGCACTTTCTGCTACTCTTGCCCCTTTGCCAATGCATGTCGCGTTGCCGCCCAAATCTGCTTGAAGTCACGTGCGGTAGACTCCACCGCAGGCAGGTTGCTTGCGACGTGCAAACTGAGGGGCGTGGAGGGCACCGTCCCGTTCACCACCTCAAATGGCGCCTTGCCAGTGGAGGCGAACGTGGTGGAGTTGTACGCCAGTTCAGTGACCGGCAACCGCTGGTCCTACGCCGTCTCGTCCGGATCACCCACTGTACGGAGGAGCTGCTCCAGCGTCTGGTCTGTCCGCTCCGTTTGCCCGTCAATTTGGGGATGAAAACTGGTCGACAGCTGCACCTTGCCGTCGTACCGCATATGGAGAGGAGTGAGTAGAGTGAGCGGTCATGCGAGGAGCAGAGGACTCAGTGTGAGAACCAGACTCAGTGGGGGACGACGGTGGGGCAGAACTGGACTCGGGAGAACTGGGCTCAGGAGAACTGGACACAGGAGACGAGGGACGCCCCGACGGGAGAAGAGAGGGCCCAGAGGGCAGAGGGCCACCCCCACCCAGAGAGGGCGGAGAGAGGGAGCCACCGAAGCGCGGACAGTCGCGTTCAAAGAGGTGCTCAAAGAAGAGGTCGTCACGTGATTCAATGACCCGGGATCGAGAGGGATCCCAGAAGCGCCACACTTTGGAGAAGGGAGAGATGCCTAGAAAGATACAAAGGTGGCCACGAGGAGCGAGCTTGCCGTCCCGTTGGTCCGAGGGAATCCACACAGAGGCAAGACACCCCCAGATACGGGCAAGCCGAAGATCAGCACGCTGCCCAGTCCAACGCTCAAAGGGAGTGACTGTGTGAGGGAGAGGGCCGTGAGGAACACGGTTCCAGACCCACGTCATGTAGCACATGGCCTCGAAGGCAAAAAGGGGTGATTTCCCAGAGGCAGAAAGAAGAGATCGGACCCCGTCAGGAAGGGTGCGGTTCCATCATTCAGAAACTCCATTCTGTTGGGGTGTGTAAGGTGCAGAGGACTCGAAACGGACACCACGAGACGCAAGAAAGCGAGAAGTGGGACCAAAGAATTCACCCCCACGATCGCTGCGAAAGACACGTAACGAGCGCCCACATGCACGCTCAGCCTGTGGGAGCCAGGACTCCAGGACATCAGTGACGTCACTTTTGTGGCGAAGGGCAAAGACCCAACGGTAGCGAGAGGTCATCCGTCAAGCACAGGACGTAGCGGCCAAGACCACCAAGAAAGTCGTGGGACAGAGGACCCATGACGTCAGCATGGACCAGGTCGAGAGGGTGAGTGGTTGTTAACTCAGACAAGGAAAAGGGAGAGCGATGCATTTTTCCACTAGCATAGTCCAGACAAGTGGATGCACAAGGGGGCGCAAATGTGGCAGGGTCAAGCCCAAGAGCAGGTTGCAGGCGCAGCAAGCGTTGGATGGCAGCAGTGTGGATGTGACGGAGGCGTCGGTGCAAGAGGTCGGCATGGTCAGGAGACAAGGAAGGGGTGACATGGACAAGTGCAGAGGCAGCGGAAGATGAGGGCAGATTGAGTGGGACGCGAAACAGGAGATCACACCGCATGCCACGTAGAACAACACGGCCAGACGAGCGCAGAGAGATTGAGGCGAGGCCACGGCTGGAAGAGAAATCCATGCCCTGGTCATCAAGGGTGGTCACGGAAAGGAGGCTGACTTCCAGGTCAGGCACATACAACACGTCAGACAGGTAGACAGTGCCACCAGGACCGACAAAACGTACGATCCCAACACCTTGCACAGGTAACAGCTGGCCAGACCCGGTACGAACAGAGCGGACGGATTGAACGGGACCAAGAGAGACAAAGGAAGAGCGACAGGAAGTCATGTGATGAGTGGCACCTGAATCAATGATCCAGAGGCCAGTGGATGCACGAGTGGACGGGAGAACAAGACAGACAGCGACAGTGCCACGGGTAGAAGAGGAAGACAAAGAGTCAAAACATGTGGGAAATGTGCACGACTGCCATTGCTCAATCCACTCGCAACTCTCAGGCAAGTCCCCTTGAACGCGGCCAGAGGTGGCACCCCGAAGGGTGGCCTCAGACTCACACACAGACGAACAACACTGGCCACTCACACTCTCACCTCCCTGAGAGCGAAGATGGAGAAGCTCGGCAAGTCGGCGCTCGAGGTTACGCTCCTCATCACGACGATCAGACGAGCGTTCCGAGGAACGGTCTGAGGAGCGATCAGAGAAGTTCCCATCGTCACGACTCCAGTGAGGTACGTGGTAGTGTGAAGATGGGGGGCCGTAGTATGGAGGGCCGGAGGGAGGAGGTATCCAGCCCCAGGGGCTGGGTGCAGTGGGAGTTGGATGTAGTGGTCCAGATGTAGTGGAGAGAGCGGTAGAGGACGAGGAGGATGAGGCAACGTTCACTACTGCGGCCGCCGACGAGGCAGTTGCACCAGTGCGGGCCCAATGGGCGCGCATGGAGGAGGCCAGTCGTGCATCATCACGAGGGGCAGGACACTTTGGTGCAGAGTGACCAGATGCACCACAGTTCCAGCAAGTGACGTCTGTCGTGGAAGTTGCATTTTTGCCACTGCGGCCACCCCCACGGCCTTTACCCCCGCGACCACCACCACAAGTGGATCCACCACCCCCACTGCGTGCGACACCCTGCGTAGAGTGTGCTGCTGACTGTGTGGAGGAGGTGGAAGAGGAGACTGTGGCAGAGGAGGAGGAAGAGGCAGTGGTGATGGCTGCAAGGGCGGCACGATGCATGCGCTTGTTTTGCAACGCATTCCACCAGTCGGTGAGACGTGAGGCAGTGAAGTCAAAGAGGGGCCCAATCCCAGGTGGAGAATCAGCTGGGACAGGCTCAGAAGCAAGACGCTTGAGCTCTGACTGAGAGACATGCAAATACAGGTCCGCGAGTTCGAGAATGAGGCCTGCGACGATGGAGAGACAGGCAGAGAAAGGTCCAGGTGCGGCCTTGCCAAGATCGCGCAGCAGACGCAAGCTACGTGCCCAGTATTCATCTGCTGTTTCGTCCGCGCGCATTTGCAAGGTGTTGAATTGCACTGTGAGGGCACTTTGGGCCGCATGGCCAGTTACGGTTTTGCGGCGGCGGATGAGGGCATATGCACCGACGGGATCTGCTGGCGTGCCGCGAGTGGGGTCAGCATTATACGTACCAATGTCGTCGAGAAGACTCTCTGGGCCTGCGTTGATGAGTGCTCTCACGGCGCGAGCGGCCTTGGTGGGCTGCGGCACAAACGGTGGTTTTGTCGGCGAGTAGTATTGCCAGAGGAGCTCACCCTGGGCCCATGCACTAAAGCGTGTTTCCCAGGAGGTGAATGTGAGTTTGGGAGTGAATTGTGGGGGTGGAGTTTCAAAGTCCTTCTGGCGGGCTGGTAGCACAGGGCAAGCAAAGGCTGAAGAGGAAAGAGCTGGAGAGGAGGAGTTGGCAACGGCACCACCAGAAGGAGCCGATGAATCTGCCGAGCCAGATTCTGTGGCGGGAAGCACTGCAGCGAATGTGGATATGGACCTCAACCGCTCTAACACTAGAGCTGCAATGGTGGCGGCAAACTCCTCTTTTGATTCCTGCCCCC
>SZWC01002485.1:29941-60429 GCA_023375785.1 Penium margaritaceum | reverse complement strand
GAGAAGCTCATCCTCTGCCCTACGCCTCTCCGCCTGTGCCTCACTAAGGGCGGCCTGGAGGGCTTCTATGGTCTCCTCTGGTGCAGGCATGGTGTGAAGACAAACTCAAGCCTAGGAGCGGAGTGAGTGAGAAGATGTAAAATGCAAGAGAGGGAAGGGAAGAGTAAGAGTGCTCTGCTCACCGCGCTGGTGCCGAGGAAGAAGGCTGAAGAGCGGTGGCACCACAGCAGCTGCTGAAGAGGACAGGACAGCCACCCACCCTGCCACCGCCACAGTGAGGCAGAGAAGCCCGGTCACAGTGGCGCCAGCAACTGCAGCTGAGGCTGATGCGATCAGGACGACGGTGGTGATGTGCGATGGTGCGTCACAAGGGGCACCAGTGGGCGTCAGCACCGCGGTTGCGGTGGATGCTCTGATGGAGCCGACAGAGCTGGAGGTAGTGTCTGCTAATGTGGAGGCTGCGGTGGCAATAGACGCTGCTGCAGCTGTGATCTGGGTAGCAATGTTGGCAGCCGATGCTGCCAGTGAGAGAAGCAGCTGTCTGTGTGTATGCTTCAGTTGCTCTGCCTACGGCCGTCTGTGCAGGGGCACGACAGGCCCTAGCTGTTGCTGCGAAGGTCGCTGCGGCACCGGCGGCAGCGTCAAGGACGGCACCTGCCAAACTTATCGAGTCAGTGTGCAAAGGAAGAACGGGAATGACGCCAGGAACCTCGGGTGCAGTAGAAGCATCAGCTTAGCCTGCAGTGGTAGGGAGAGGTTCGGGAGCAACAGCGGGTGTTGATGAGGGAGCTTCCACAGCAGCAGGTTCGGCAGGCTCGGAAATGCTGGTGGATTGCATCCTTGGAGAGAGAGGTGGTGATGGTGGGAGATCATCCGGTGTGTAAACCTGTCGATCTATCTCTGCTTCTGCCCGTTCACGGTCGACATCAACGTCGTCCTGCCAGTAATTGTGGTCGAGCATGCGCACCCATAGTGGCACGTCGTCCGCCAGTGTGCGAGGCTGAGAGATCCAATGCTGCAGTTAACAGACGTTCACAAGTCACTCGGCACTGGAGAGGATGCAGGGTTGCGTGGTGAGGGGCAGCTGCGGAGGCCGTCTACGCAAAACATTTGCCAAGAGAGTTGGCGGCCGAAAGAGGTGCTGCTGAGAGACGGCAGCTGCTGCGCCGACGTTAAGAGAGGTCAGCTGAAGATGCTGGGTAGCTAGAGTCGGCGACTGGCGTGGAGCAGTCGCAATACAGCCGAGAGTGGCTGAGGATAGCTGTGAGCAGCGGAGAGTGGCTGCGGGCGACCTAGAGCGGCGATGAATGGCTGAGACCAGCCAAGTACGTCCAACAATGGCCGCGCGTGCCTCAAGAGTGAGAGCAATGTGAGTACGCAAGACTGCGGTGAAGTTGCGATGAGTGGAGATGACTCGCTGCTGCGGTAAGGTCCGACAGGTGTTGCTTGACCTAACTTGCTTGGATGTACATTGAAACCAGTGACCAGGACCGTGTGAGCAGTGGTGAGGTGTCTCACCTGCTCTGATACCAGAAGTTGCTAGTAACCTTCCTAGGTCACATGTGTGAGACCAACCATGGACACGCAAGAGACATGCCACGCCATGGATGCGGAAAGCTTGCTTCACTTAGTTTGGTACAACCAAGACAGACGTAAGGGGGAGCGAGAGTAACTAAGTCAACCGGTGAGCGTGCCTCGCTCCGGGCATCACGCCTGAGCGAGTGCACACCGCCACCCGGGGGTCGAGCCCGACCGCTTGGTTATCAACCTTGCGGCGGCTACTCACCAATGCACAGGAAAACCCGGCATAGTGGCCCCCTAAGGATCAGCACCCGGGAAATGCAACTCCCCCAGAAACATTCAATGCAAGCACCATGATGCAGGGCACGGCAGTTAGAGTGTACGGGCCCTAGCATCTCCCACATCACAAAGTCATAAGAGCTACAAGGAGTTAGACCATGGCAATAAGTGCCTCAGAAGAGGCCCTTGGGTGAAGCTGCAGTGGTTGCCAGAAAGAACCAAAGACTTCTGCCAGAGCTGTCACAGCTGTAGCTTCCCCAGGTTGAGCCATGTCATTTAATCTGTACAATGAGATGCATGGTGTGTGATGGGCAAGAGAGCACAGAGTTGTGAGTGGCCAACGAACTTCAACAGTGTTTTGATTGATGTGGTGTCGGAGAGCTTCACGTGTATTAGTCACCTACAGTGACGTGTGTTTGGAAAAGGTCACTTGCTGTCTACAACCCCATCAACAACACTCTCCCGTGGCCCAGAAGACCAGGACACACACATTGGAGAGCAGAACGAAGAGGCTTCTACATCTCGAAATGTGACAAATGAAGGGCAGAGAGATGAACATAGAAACCTTAGTCAGGAGCTCCACGAGCATACAATGCGGCAATAGAATGCACATCCGCCTCAAACATGCCAGTGCTAAGAGCCTTGGTAACAAAAAACCGCACGCTGCTCAAGAGTATCCACCCAAACAACCAGTACTTCTCCAACATCAATGCATTCATTGGAAATATTTAGGGCATGCAGGCCCATGCAAAAAGGAACATGAGCTCTGTGTGTGAGTACAATGCAAAACGGCAAAAATTTGGCCAAGTCTGCACCTCATAATATGAAAGAACAAGGAGAGTTTACAAATGAGCCCCTAGCGGTGTAGCTATTCGTTTCCCTGAGAAAGAGAGTTTGAGGGAGGAGAGAAGTGTGGGAGACCCCACAAGAATGCAAGAGAGGAAAGCTTGCGGCTTGTTTCAGAACAAGTGTCTAGAGACAACAAGAAAGAGAGGGGGAGCGAGCGACCTAGTTCAGCTGGGGTTAGCGAGCACCACGCGCGAGCATCACGCTCGCGGTGGTCTCGCCGCCACCCGGGGGTCGAGCCCGACCTCTCGGAAAAACCCGGAGGCGGCTTCTCACCATCGCACGGTCGAAACTGGCGAGGTGGCCCCCAAGGATCAGCACCCGGCACGATATTATAGCTCCCCCAGAACCCTGCATGCGCAAGACAATCAATGGGCCTGGCATCCTAAAGTGTTCAAGGCCACAGTCGCAAGCAAAACCTCACGTCAGAATAGTAATGGCCAGAGGGCCATGGCTCTGGAGTATTTGCCTACACACTAAGCTTCAGGGGCGAGTCCTCAGCTCGGCGTGTCCAGGCGTCCATGAGCTCCATGAGATTTAATCTCCTGTACAGAGTAGGTGAGTAGTGCAATTCACGGCAAGAGGTCAGTAAGTAATCAGTGTGTGGACAAAGTGTTCGGTCCACAACAACAACACTCCCCCATGACCCGCAGCCAAAGCATGCACAGAGGACACTCAACACAAGTGAGAATGGAACAAAACATGACTCCACTATCACCCGGGTTCCAACACACGAAGACCGACACCATGCACAACACACTTGAACATGCCCCGATTGAGTGCCTTCGTCAAGAAGTCAGCGCGCTGCGACCGTGTGTCCACCCAGATGACTTGAAGAATGCCAGAGGTTATGCACTCACGAACAAAGTGATGCTCAACATTGATGTGCTTGGTGCGTGCATGATGCATGCCATCGTTTTCTGCGATGGCCTTTGCGCTTTGGTTGTCACAGCGAAGAGTGATGCAGCGTAGTGGCACGCGCAGTTGCTGCAGCAGGCGGCACAGCCAGATAGTCTCACACGTACCTGCACCTAGCGCAACGTACTCCACCTCGCTGGAGCTGCGTGCAACACATCCCTGCTTACCACTTTTCTACGACACCGCCGTGCCTCCAACCAGGAAGATGAAGCCCGTGCGACTGCGTGCATCAGAGTCATGTGCCCAGTCACTGTCTATGAATCCATCAACCACCACAGAGTGCTGCGCCCAATAGCACAGCCCAAGACACGGTATAGACGGGGCATAGCGCACGACGCGAACAACAGCCTCACGATGACGCTCACGGGGGCATTGAGAGAACTGGGACAGAAAGTTCACAGCAAAGGCAACGTCAGAGCGCGTGGTAGTCGCAAGGTACATCAGAGACCCAATCACGCGCAGGAAGTCCAACACATCCACCTCCTCCCCTAGTTTGGAGGTGTCCAATGACTTCAGCATGGTCTGTCCTGCTGGGGTCATCGGGATGGATGCAGTCGGAGCTGACGCGAGGAGTGTGGCAAAGCACTCCCCCAGTCTGCGAACATATGCGGCCTGATGCACATGAAGAGTGCGGCGAGACCGATCCCGCTCGAGCTCCATGTCAAGGAAGACACGAGCCGGCCCAAGATCTTTCATTTTGTAAGCCGAGTGAAGGAGGGTCTTCACACCCTGAACGATTGCGGGACTGGGGGAGGCAATCGGCAGGCCATCAACGTACATCAGGATGGCCACAAAGGGGATAGTAGTTGGACTGAGAAATAGTGTTGGATCCACAGTGCTACGGTGGTAGCCTCCCAACTCCAAGGTAGAGGTGATCTCCTCATTCCAGCATCGTGGGGATTGCTTCAGGCCATAGAGGGCCTTTTGTAGACGCCACACTCTGCCAGTCCCATCCTCAAAGCCGGGGGGGCTGGACCATGTAGATCTCTTTGTCGAGTTTCCCATGCAAGAAGGCATTGTTCACATCCATTTGCTCAAGCTCCCACTCATGCTGGGCGACCAGACTGAGCAGGGTGCGAGCTGTGGTGTATCGCCCGACGGGAGCGAAAGTCTCATCAAAGTCCACTCCGGGAATCTGAGATAACCCTTTCGCTGTGAGGCGGGCCTTGTACCGGTCCACTAAGCCTTCAGACTTCAGCTTGCGGCGATAGACCCACTTAGCGAAGGCGGCCTTCCGACCAGGTGGAAGGTCGACCAACTCAAAGACATCATGCTCCCTGAGCGCTGTGAGCTCCTCCTGCGTATCCGACTCCACAGAGTGGAGTCGGATACGCAGCGTGCCTCACGCACAGTGGAGGGCTCGGCTGGAAGTGGTGACAGACCGGCCGACGCAAAGCACGCTCTGCAACCGAGTGGTCAAAAGCGGCATGGTACTCAGACTCGACTAGGGAGTATCCGAGCGCAGTGTTGGGGTGAAGGATAGAGACAGAATGGTTGAGAGAGGACTTAGCAGACAGGCCGAGAGCACACAGACCTGGCTCACCAGAGACAGTAGGATGAGCAGCGTGGGCCGCTGTGGTGGTGAAGGGACTGGCCCATGTGTCGGAAAAGGGGCGGCCGAGGAACCGCCCTCGCGTGCTTTAGGCAAGGCCCGCAGTCTCCCCCCACAAATGTAAGGGGAGGGGCCGGAGACCACAATGCCAGCAGGCTCAGGCGCCGGAGGCCGAGGCGGGGATGTACTCGGAGAGACAGCCGGGTCAGACACAGGAGAGGCCGAAAGAGGAGCAGGAGACACAGCATGGACATGATCAGAAGGAGGGATAGGGTCCTCAAGGTCTGCGCCGGGGGGCTCCTCATCAGCACAGACTGGCACAGGAGACTCAGGAGTAGCCGGTACAGGGGACTTAGGAGTGGTGATTGGGCCCGGGGACGCGACCGGGACCCACTCCGAGGCTGTCAATGGTAGTGACCCACCCACAAGTCGAGAGAGCGGGGCCAGAGAGCCCGCAGGGGGAAGACGGGAGAGGTCACGTTAAAAAACGTCCTCAAAGAACAAAGCGTCACAAGACTCCACGACGCGGCGACGGATGGGGTCCCAGAACCGCCAGGCCTTGGAAAAGGCCGACACCCCCAGGAAGACACACAACCGACCCCGGGGGGAGAGCTTTTCGTCGCGGTGGTCTGCTGGCAACCAGACGGCTGTAATAGACCCCCAAACCCGAGCAAGACGAAGGTCTGCTCGGGTTCCCGTCTAGCGTTGAAAGGGAGTGACATGACGGGGAAGGGGACCATGGGGAACACGGTTCCAGACCCAAGTCATGTATGAAATGGCCTCAAAGGCAAAGAGAGGGGACTGTCCAGACTCAGCAAGGAGAGAGCGCACACCGTCAGCAAGGGTGCGGTTCCAGCGCTCCGACACACCATTCTGCTGAGGGGTGTGTGTAGGGTACAGTAAGCTCAAGACGAACGCCTTAACCTTCAAGAAAGCGGGAGGTGGGGCTCAGAAATTCACCACCACGGTCACAGCGAAAGACACGTAAGACACGCCCGCAGGCTCGCTGAGCCTGAGGGAGCCAGGCTTCAAGTACGTCAGTGAAATCACTCTTGTGACGAAGAGCGAAAAACCAGCGGTGGCGAGAAAAATGGTCAGTCAAGCAGAGAACAAAACGACCGAAACCAACGAGGAACTCATGTGGAAGGGGCCCCGTGACGTCAGCGTGCACCAAATCCAAAGGATGGGCAGTAACAGACTCAGAAGTGGAGAAGGGAGACCGGTGCATTTTGCCACGAGCGCAGTCAAGGCAGTCGGGGGCGCAGTTGAGGCATCCAGGCCGGCGGTGGGCGGAGCGCGCAAGAGGTGGACAACGGCAGTAGTGTGGATGTAACACAAGCGCCGATGCAACAGCTGTGTGTGAGCAAGAAATAGGGAGGGTGCAAGGTGGGCAAGCACAGAGGCAGCGGAGGACGAGAGGAGAGACAGAGGGATGCGAAACAGGTGATCACAGCGCATGCCATGAAGCACGACCCGACCAGACAGACGAAGCGTGAGCGTACCCACATCGCGACTGGACGCAAAATCCATGCCCTGGTCATTAAGGGTGGGGATAAAGAGCAGTCTGACCTCAAGTGAGGGCACGTACAGGACGTCAGGCAGAAACATAGCACCACCAGGACCAAGAAAGCGAATGACACCAACGCCCTGGACAGGCAGAAGCTGACCAGAGCCTGTGCGAACATGGCGAACGGGGCCAACAGGGCCAAGTGAGACAAACACATAACGAGACGACGTCATGTGGTGCGTGGCCCCCAAATCAATGATCCAAACTTCCGCAGACACGCGCGAGGATGGGTGCACAAGGCAGACGGCAACGGTGCCGGACGAGAGGGTGGACTGGGAGGAGGACGCAGACAAGTGACGGGGAAACGTATCAGACTGCCGCACCTCAATCCACGGACGCTCAGCAGGCAAGGACCCCTCCACCCCCCAGACGGAGCACCACGGAGGGTGCCGTCAGACTCACACGCAAGAACACCAGACGTGCCCAACACACCCTCACCTCCTTTGGTATGGTAATGCAGGTGGTCATGTAGGCCACGCTCCAGGGCCCGAGCCTCCTCACGGTGGGCAGCGTCACGGCTTTCGCTCGCCGAGGCGTCGTAGCCGCGGTGGCTGTCGCGCGACCATGCGGGGGCAGTGTAGTACGAAGAGGGAAGCCCATAGTAGGAAGGGCCTTCCACAGGCGGAACCCACCCATGGGAGGGGGCGCGATGAGACAAGCTGCTGCGAGGAGGCGAGAGAGTGCCCTCTGCGCGGTAGGAGCCGCCAGAGGAAGAGGAGCCGGCGAGGCGGGAAGAGGAGCCGGAGGTGGAGGAGTTGGAGCAGCCAGGCACCCCTTTGCGAGCCCAGTGCGCACGCATGGCCGAGGCGAGACGAAGATCGTCTGGCTCAGCAGGACACTGTGGAGCGGAGTGCCCAGGGCCACCGCAGTTCCAGCACGTGGCTGGGGGAGCAGACGGAGTGGAATCAGACTTACCGCCTTTGCCCTTGCCACGCCCTTTGTCGCCACCGCCACTACCACTGCCATCGCCACTACGACCGCCGCCACGGCCACCGCCGTCCAGGGTAGCATGAGCGACACCAGGAGATGGGGCGGCAGAAGGAATAGGCACTGGGAGAGGAGAAGGAGAGGGTGCAGCAGAGGTGACCGCTGCAACAGGGGCACGGTGCGTGCGCTTGTTTTGAAGCCTGCTCCACCAATTGGTGAGGCGGGCAGCAGTGAACTTGTAGAGGGCACCAATGCCGGCAAGAGAGTCTGCTGGGACCGGAATGTCAGTGAGCCGCTCCAGCTCAGCATCGGGGACATGGAGGAAGAGGTCCTCCAGCTCGGGAATGAGACCATCCACGATGGACAGACAGGCAGAGAGCTGCCTGGGCGCTGCCTTGCCAAGCTTCCGGAGGAGAAGGAGAGCGCAAGCCCAGTAGGCGTCAGCTGGCTCGTCCTCGCACATGCGTAACTACTTGAATTGCACCGTGAGGGCGCTTTGAGCAGCATGCCCTGTCACAGTTTTGCGGCGCTTGATGAGAGCATACGCGCCAACGGGGTCAGCAGGGATGTGACGCGCAGTGTCAGAGTTGTACGTGCCAATCTCATCGTTCAGGTCATTGGGACCAGCCATGATCAGGGCACGCACCGCTCGGGCAGCTTCAGAGGGCACAGGAGTGAAGGGGGGCATGACAGCGGGGTTTGGAGGGGAGTAGTACTCCCACAGAAACTCGCCCTGTGCCCAGGAGCTTAAGCGTGTTTCCCATGACAAAAACGTTAGCTTCGTGGTGAAGTGGGGAGGTGTGGACTCAAAGTCCTTGTACTACTGAGGCGGCGGCTGTAGGCAAGAAGGACGGGGATCTGCGGCAGAGGGATCTGTGGCAGAGGTGCCGGCAGAAAGAGGGGGTGCTGAGGAGCCGGTAGAGGCGGAGGTGGAGGCAGAAGTGACCGCACCAGTGACGGGCGGCAGAACCCCAAGCGCTCCCAAGCGAGCCATGACCAGGTCGGCCACTGCCGCAGCCGTAGAGGCGGCGTTGGAATCTTGTTCACGCTTGAGAGATTCCTCTGCCTGACGTCTCGTGGCTTGTGCCTTGCTGAGGGCTTCTTGGAGCGCCTCCAAGGTGAGATCAGCGACTGGCATGGTGAGAAATGAGGCAAGGCAGCGTGGTGAGAGGGATAACAAGAGAGTGCAAGTGGTGCGAGGGACAGGTGCTCACCAGTCTACCACTCGGAGGTGAGGAAGAAGAGTGGTGGGATGGTGTCGGCAGCCGATGCGAAGACAACGGCCGTCCAGGATGCGACTGCCACCACGAGGAGGAGGGAACCAGCGGTAGCAGCCGCTGCTGCAGTGGTGGTCGTCGAGGCCGAGAGCACGATGAGTGTGGAGTACTGGGTACCCCCAGTACGATCGCTACGGACGCTGCCTCACGGATGGAGGCGGCTGCAGCTGCTGCTGCAGCGTCTGCTGCCCTGGAGGCACTCTCAGCAACAGTGCAAGCGACTGCGGTCACGCGAGTCGCAAGGTTGGCTGCTGCAACCCCAGCCAAGGAGAGGGTGGTGGTGGCTGCAGCGTACGCCGCCTTCGATCGTGCTCCTGCGGCTTCCACAGTTGGCTTGTAGTCACGGGCTGCCCTAGTAAAAGTGGTGGAAGCAGCTGCCCCGATGTCGAGGACGCTGCCGAGGACGCTGGTCACGTTGTCAACGAACGAGAGGGCAGATGCAGCCGCCGGCTGTGCCCTGGCACGATGGGCTGGTGGTGACCTGGAGCGTGATTGGGGGACGGATGCACAGAATGTGGCTCGCCGCATGCCAACGATTGGGCGGGAGGCGGCTGCCGGTGCTGCTACTGCTTCTGTCACTGCCACTGCTGCTTATTGCTGCGGTTGCCTGCGGGCTCTGCTGCAGACCATGTGCGCAAAGCGCGGAGAGCGCTGCTGTCGCTGCTGCTGCCGTTGCTGATGCTGCTGCTATTGCGGTTGCTGCTACTGCTGATGCCATCGCTGCTGCAGAATGCGGACGTGATCTGTGCAATGGTCACTGCAACGTGTGACCGACGACGTTGCTGCTACTGTTGTTCCTGGGGAGAGAACCCCAGTGGCGCTGAGAAGTGCGCGCTGGGGCCGCGGCTGCATCTTTACGTGAGACGCGGCTCACAATGCCGCGTGCGGCCGAGAGTCGGCCACGACCACGCGGTCGCGTGATGGAATTGCACGCACCCCGTTGATAGTGTGGTGTGTGTGTGGGCCCAAGGGAGGAGAACCACCAAGAGAGGTGCTCTCCCTCAGCCCGGTTTGACAAGGGAGGTACGAGGACCGCGATCGTTGCGAGAGTGCAACGGCAACCAGGGAGACACCCTCATTTGCTCTGATACCAGTAGCTAGTCGTTTCCGTGAGCAAGAGAGTGTGATGGAGGAGAGAAGTGTGGGAGACCCCACATGAATGCAAGAGAGTAAAGCTTGCACCTTGTTTTAGAACAAGTGTCTAGAGACAACAAGAAAGAGAGGGGGAGCGAGCGACCTAGTTCAGCCGGGGTGAGCGAGCATCACGCTCGCGGTGGTCTCGCCGCCACCCGGGTGTCGAGCCCGACCTCTCGGAAAAACCCGGAGGCGGCTTCTCACCATCGCACGGTCGAAATGGTGAGGTGGCCCCCAAGGATCAGCACCCGGCACGATATTATAGCTCCCCCAGAACCCTGCATGCGCAAGACAATCAGTGGGCCTGGCATCCTAAAGTGTCCAAGGCCACAGTCGCAAGCAAAACCTCAGGTCAGAATAGTAATGGCCAGAGGGCCATGGCTCTAGAGTATTTGCCTACACACTAAGCTTCAGGGGCGAGTCCTCAGCTCGGCGTGTCCAGGCGTCCATGAGCTCCATGAGATTTATTCTTCTGTACAGAGTAGGTGAGTAGTGCAATGGACGGCAAGAGGTCAGTAAGTAGTCAGTGTGTGGACAAAGTGTATGGACCACAACAACAACAAGCGAGCTTATTTAGGGTTGCCGGCAGCTAGCCGCACTGGGCCCCGTCACCCTCGCTGAACCCAAACGAGTCAGTGGGGAGAACACACTTTATACACCACAAGAACAAAGGTGGTCTCCTTGAGGCACCGGAACAGCTCTCCGAGTGCCCGGGTCTCGACCACCGAGCAAATACAAGCAGTGCTAGAAAAACTTGAAATCAGCGTCCAGACATCCAAAATGGCTTTTTGAACATCGGAAGCCCTACTACAACCATCGGGTCTCCTCGTCACACCGGTACAGTCCACCGAGTGCGCGATTCTTAACTCACCGTGAAAAATCTCTTACCTCCCAACAAGCCCAAAGGGCTGCCGGAACGCATCGAGTGCGTCTCGCCGGCGCTGTCGTAGGTGCTGGAGAAGTCTCGGTACAGTCTGGAGGCCCGTCGTGTCGTCACGCCGTCCTGTACCATATCCCACCAACGTGGGTATATGGATAATCCATCGGCGTCAGTCGTGACGGGTGGAAGCTACACAAACCAACACTCCCCCTGGCTGACATAGCCGTCCACGCCAGAACAAATGAATGAAGGCATGGAACAACAACGTATGCCAAACCACAATATGCACCAGTCAACCACACACACACATACACATCTGCTAGCCATCTAAGGTCTCCCTAGACACTGGTACATCCCACCAAGTGTCTGGGTCTTGACCATGAGAGGAGTGATGCACACGTGCAAAAACCAGTGTAATGCACATCATGGACATGTCAGACAACAAGAGGGTCTCCTCGTGACACTGGCGGTACCAGTGCCCGGGTCTGGACAGCTACGAGCAATTCAACAGGTGTCCGTATGCCGGCCACAATAGCATCATCAACCAACACATAGGATCATGGGGGGATCTCCTCGTAACATGGGTGCAAGTCACCACGTGTCTTGGTCTTGACCACCATGAGCAATCAAGCTCGCATGCAGATGCCACACGCAGTATTGCCGCACACCAAGACACACGATCACATCGTCTCCTCGTGACACAAGTACAACCCATTAAGTTTCCGGGTCTCAACCAACAGAGTGCTACCATCCACATACAGCTGTGCAGGCACGTGGCATGATCCACATGCCGTCTGCTGTAGTATGCTCATAGCAGAGCATGGACCCCTCGCCATGCATCTCCCATGACGTCGTGTCAGGCCGAGGTCCACACAACACTCCCCCTGGGCAGATGAACGTGGCGACAAAGTCCTCGATGGAGATGCTGATATTGTAGGTGAACAGATCCTGGGCGATAAATCATGTGGTCTCCCATCATAGAAAGATAGCTCCCCCTGTCAAGGACGAGTCTGCTCGCACCCTCAAAGATGAAGTGTTGTCTCCGGCTATGACTCCTCACGTCCCTCCTGCACCACCTGGAGTGTACCAGTCCTTGTGTGACTGCCAAGGGTCCCAACTCACAGTCTCTCCTCTCTGTGCTTTGCTGTAATGCATCTGTGCACGCCGAAGGAAAGGGAATGGACGAGCACCACACAAGCATGGATGAAGTGGCAGAGCTGGCCTCCAAGGCGGGATAGAGCACCCTGAGACACAGGAGTGTACGGCCAGAAGAGGAGGACTGGAGCGACGAACCGGATCACCACTCATGGACAAAGGTGACGATGGAGCAGCCTAGTTGGGTGGATGAATGTGCGTGATGGCAACAGCAGAAGGAGCGATGACAGAGTCGACAGGAACGATGATGGCAGAAACTGCAGGCACGCTCAGCTCTCCTCGGGTAGTTTCTCCATCGAATGTCATACTCAAAGCTACTACAGGATCCTCCCTGATTATGGGTGTGTGATATTCTGGTATTGAAAAGCTCGTGCCGATAATACTGGTGCTCTCCTCCTCTAAGAATCACTCACGCACTGCCATTGCCTCCCACTGCAGCATCACTACACGCTCATGCAGGTCAGCGTAATCTGCCTCGAACATGTGGAGGTGGTTCATGTTTGGCTCACATAGGATAAACTCTGCCTCACTAGATGCTGCATATGCAGACTGTAGAACTCATGAGTACAGCTCCATCTGCATCTCTACTACTGAAGACGATGGAGCCGGTGCTGCTACATCAACCTGGAGGTCAACCAAATTCGCAATGTGCTGAGACACTAGAACATCGGATGCAGCTGCAGGTGTCGAATCCACACCACAGCTCGTGTCGGTCATACGAGGAGAAATGAGCGGTCGCATGCCGAGAGAGAAGGAGGAGGAGTCGGCGCCGGCGTCTCGCCGGCGCTGTCGTAGGTGCTACAGAAGTCTCGGTAGATTCCGGAGGCCCATCGTGTCGTCACGCCCTCCTCTACCATATACCACCAACGTGGGTATATGGATAATCCATCGGCGTCAGTCGTGACGGGTAGAAGCCACACAAACCAACAGCATTCAGACAGAAGTGGTGCTTCTTTCTCATGTATTTCGTGCGTGAATGGTGCATGTAGTTGTGCTCAGAAATCACTTTTATGCTCTTGATGTCGCTATGGAGAATGATGCTTTGGATACGAGCTAATGGGTATGTGCAATTGTTGCAACAAGTGAAAAAGCCACATGTTTTTGCACATACTTGTACGGAGTACGACATACTTGGCTTCACTTGAGTTGCGCATCATACTTCGTGCCATTTCAGCTTTCCACCACGAGATGGCTGTCCGTGTGTCTGTGTCATGCACCCAACTGTTGTAGGTGTTTCCATCAACCACCGTTGAGGGTTGTGTGAGAAACCCAAGTAATGATTGGTTTTGATTTAGCAGGTGTTCTTCTGGATGAATTTCATAAGCATGAACTTCTATTGAATGTAAACGTTCCACCTAAATTATTCCAACATTGTATTATCCTATTCATCATTATATCCATTATTTCTTGCAAAAAATATAGCAAGAGTCAGTTTCTTTTGACTTTTTGTTTTCTTACCGCGATTGGTTGCTTTCCGTTGGGAGCCACACATCGTTAAAAACGACCGATTGAGCTCGTGAGTGTAGGGTAACGTGGATGCGGGAGGGTCCATGTTTCGTGGACAGTCGCACATCCACGGCAGCCAGCACATGCATTGCATTGATCGCTAAGCAACAAAATCCATGTGCGTGGTGCCGCTGCTCATATGGCGTCGGTTGGATCGACCAAATGAGCACCTGTTGTAGCGCAAGTGTGCCATGTGGCTTGGACTGGATCTGGCCTGTGGGGCGACGGATGGGATGAGTTGAGGGTCGGAGACCCACAACTACCGCGGTTTTGGCCCAGTGGGCCAAGCTTCCCGTCCGTTTGCTACATTTGGTATCAGAGCGCCGGGGTTCAACACCCATTGTGAACACCGACAGCATGTCCATTCTTGTGTGGGAGGAATGTAGTGCCAGTGTGCCACGTGGCTTGGACTGGACCTGGCCTGTGGGACGACGGATGGGATGAGCTGAGGGTTGGAGACCCTCAACTGCCGCGGTTTTGGCCTAGTGGGCCAAGATTCCCGTCCGTTTGCTACACCTGTTGACTGTTCAAAAAGCTAGTTCGAAAGAACAAAAACATCCTTACTGTGGAAAAAAATCCGATGCCCCTTGCATCGAAATGAACATTCTACTCTAATTTCTTGTTGAATTTAACCGATTACCAACATTAACTTGAATGTACAAAAATTGATCAAATAAGTTATGGATCAGGTCACCTGTCGAAATCAATGATAACTAGGGTAGCACGATCTGACTCACGCTGTAGAAAGCGCATAGCAAACGACAAGCATGGAAACCTTAACGTGCAGCTAACGGAGCTGGTGTGAGAACTTAGATACAAAGTTGACTGCGAAGGCCACATCTACATGCATCATTGTGGCGAGGTACATGAGAGAGCCAATCACCCTAAGGTAATCCGTGAAGTAGACTGGCTCCCCAGTTGTAATAGGTTTGTGGACCATAGCTGGCGCTGGCATGCCAATATCATTTGTGTCAACGGTGTGGGTCCTGCGGCAAGCACAGAAGCAAAGAAATTTCCAAGGATACAAACATAAGCAGCCTGGTGCACGTGCAACATATGAGGCTAGAAATTCCACTCAAGTTCCACGCCCAGAAACACTCGAGCTGGGCCCAAGTCCTTCCTCTTGTTTGTGGATTGCAAGAGGACCTTGACTGAGTGAACAAAAGTACTGCTTGGCAAGGCAGTGAGAAGGTCGTTGATGTAGATGAGAAATACCACAAAGGCCTTTGTGGTATTTCTCAAGAAGACCACGATGATAGCCACCTCTCTTGAAGGTGGATGATATCTTCATGCAGACTTTTTCATCTGGGGCCCGACTTTTGCGTAAATTGGCCTTTCGCATAGCCCGCGCACCACGTTTTTTGTGCGGCATGGGTATTTACAGTTCCGGGGCTCTTGCAAACAGGAATTGAGAGCGAGAGTCGCTTCATACTTCACGCCTCTCAATAGCGAGGATGGGAGTTTGCCGCGTGCCAGGTCAAAGGGTTTTGATAGGGCAGCCTTGAACCGACCAGGGAAGGCATTTTGTGTTTTTGTTTTTCTGAAACTGCCAAAGCAATGCATTTTCTGAAGACAAAGATGTGAACCTGGGTAAAAGGATTTCATACTAGAGCTTGAAGAAATTCATCTTACAATGTATTTAATTTTCACAAAATCCATACTAAAAGATTATTTATATTCCACTTGGATGACGTTTTTATTAATAGATGATAATTCTTCTATGTTCTTCTAATCTCCAACATGTTAATACATCAAAAGATAAAATCTTGGATTTAAGAGAATTTTACATGAATAATGTTTGTTTTAATATATTTCATTGTATCTCATGTGCCTCTACACAATTTTACATCCATTCATTTTTCAATGTTTTAATTTTGCAGTATTTTCATGATCAATTGTAATACATTTTTGGCATCATGTGGATTGGTAAATCCATCATAATGTTTTTCATCTATGATCATAAAATAATAAATTTCCAACACACGTTTTTCCTATTTCAAAAAATTTAAAGACTACACAATTTCATTGTGAGTAAAATGATATCTGAAATTTAACAATGTTTTAAATTGGAAGAAAATGATTTTTTTATGAAGAATATCTGGTGATTTACAAAGAAATCTAAAGAGTATGATGAATCCTCCATTTAGTATAATCGTGAATGAATCAATCAGCATAGTATAAATGCATTTCAAAGATTTTTCAGAGCAAAAAACTAAAATTGGTTCCTTTTTTATTAATCTTTCTTTCTTGAACATTTCCATTTCAACATGGTGGATGGATTTTCATTGTTTCTTGAAATCCATTTAAGGATAAGTATGGAAGCAAATCACATGAAAATATCCTTCTTTTGAACTAATGAAATCATATAATGAAAATGTTACATGTCAAATTGTGAAAAATAATTCATGATGAAAACATACAAATGTTCATTCGGTGATGTTTTCAAGTGAAGTTACACTTTAAAAGGATTTAATTCTACAATGTATTCGATACCATAAAACCTCTTAATTAATACTATGGAAATCATTTAGATGGTGAATCTCTTCAAGGTCTATTTTCAACTCCTTTTACCCGGGTTCACATCTTTGTCGTCAGAAAATGCCTTGCCCTGGCAGTTCCAGGAAAAATAGCGCACAAAGTGCCTTCCCTGGTCGGTTCAAGGCCATGTCCTATCGAAACTGTTTGACCTGGAGCGCGGCAACTCCCACCCTCGCTATCGAGAGCCGCGAAGTAGGAAGTGACTTTCGCGATTAATTCCTGTTCGCGAGGGCCCCGGAACTGTAAATACCCACGCCGCACAAAAAACGCGGCGCACGGGCTATGCGAAAGGCCAATTTACGCCAAAGTCGGGCCCCAGATGAAAAAGACCGTATCTTCATGTTCCAACAACGCGAGAACCGCTTGAGGCCGTACAAAAGCTTGCGAAGCCGTCAGACCTTGTTGGTACCAACGATGAAGCGTAGTGGCAAGATCATGTAGATTTCCTTGTCGAGGTGTCCATGCAGGAATACGTTGGTGAAATCCATCTTGTTCCAGTTCTTATTCTTGCTATGCGACAACGCTAAAGAGGGCATGAGTAGTACTGTACCTTCCAACCGGGACATCTCATTGGGATTGACTCCTTGGATTTGGGAGAACCCTTTCACTACCAAACAAGCCTTGTATCAGTCACCTTCGCCACTTGGCTTCAGCTTGCATTGAAGGACCCAAAGAGTTGAGATGGCTTTATGACCGACGGGCAAGTTGACTAGCTTGTAAACATCATGCTCATTGGGAGCACTCAGCTCCTCCTCCATGGCCTTCTCCCCGAGATCAGCGTTAGTGGCCACTAGAGCCTGGCATATGGTGGATGGCTCCGGATGGAGTATGAAAAAGCCACTTACCGCAGTGAACTAAGTGGCGTAACCTGAGACAGAGGCGTCTAGAGTGCTCTGAAACTCATGTCCAATGAGTGAATATCCCACTACACAGTTGGGTTGGACCACACTGATGGCAAGTCCAAGTGTCTCAATACCAGTAGGTCGGGCATGGGAATCTGCTGTGGAAGAGGACACACAAGACCACATGTGGCCCTTGGACTCACGAGGTGACTCTGGGCCATCAACAGGTGCAGTGGTCTGACACACAGGAGGAGGTGGCAAAGTGGGAGAGGACCGCTACGAAGTCGAGATAGGTGAGGTACTGACTGTGTCAACAACAGGTGCTTAGAAACAACTCTGGGGAGGAGGTAGATGGGGCACTGTAAGGATTGGACTGCCTGGAAGACTTGGTGAATGTGGGGATCATTGGTGGTGCATGGGACGAGGGCGGATTTACTGCGGAGGGAGTGGACACAGGGTCCTTGAGACACCGCACAAGAAGCGGCAGGTGGAGATGGCTCAGCAAGTGAGGGAGAAGGTTCAGAGGCAGGGCGAGGACACGAGGGAAGTCTCCAACAGTGTTGCCGACGGTGGTACCCTGGCACTTTTGACGTGTAACGAGGTCATCGCAGCGGACCCATTCATGGTGAGTGTTATCGCATCGGTTCTCTTGGGAACACCAGCTCTTGTGCCGGTGTCACTTTCTTTCTATACACCTGATCTCATACCACTGGCCTCATCGCCGGTCACACCTAGCCCAGTGCCTGCACATGCCTCCCTTGTGGACGAGACAACACCTGTCAATGATCCTCCTTGACCCTCTCACCTTCTCTACAAGCCTGCATCCCATGCGGTTCTGGCCAAGCCGCCTGCTCTGCAACTTGAGGTGAGCACCTAAGCATCCGGCTACTCCCACGAGCCAATGGTCGTCCCCAACCAATGGCTTCCAGGACCAAGAGAACGGCTGAATTGATGCCTAGACGCCCCACTTGCAGTGTTCAGAGTGGCAAGCCTGACATAAAGGCCATTGGCCTGAGTGTCCAGGCAGACTACGTTGAGGTCTACCCAGTGTGTCCTGTCGGCTACGAGTTCCTCGGGCGTGATTTCTCGGTCGCTTGCAATGACGCAAGAGATGCTGTCGTCAGGCTGATTCAGATGCATGTGTCTTGACCACCCAAAGCTCTCCCTTGATGCAGCCTCATCCAGAGACATGGAAGGAGGCACTCTCGATTGAGGGCGCAGAGCTCTGGTGTGCCACTTGTAAGGATAAGTTGAAAACAATCCTTAAGCATAGTGCTTATGAGCTTGCTGACCTCGCGACTGAGCGGGAGGTTGTATAGGCCAAGTGGGTATCTCAAAAAAAGGTGAAGCCTGATGGCTCATTGGATCACAAAAAGGCTCGCTTGATGGTCAAGGGGTTCTTACGAGTTGAGGGTGTGGGTCTAAGTCTGCCATACTGGTCTATGTGCATGAATTCCTGAGCGTGTCTCCATCAATGGAGGCTGTGAAAGAGGCCAAGACTATTCGTCGGGATGCCTACAGAATAAAGGAACCTTCATCCTGCATCTGTTTTCTCAGGATGGAGATCGTATGCGACCATGAGCGACAATCAGCCTTGCTCCATTAGGCATGTTATGCACACGTTGTAGGAGAGTGGATTGCTCACCTCCATGGTTCACTTCCCATACCCTCCACCCCCATCGCACTTGATGGGCAGGATGCCCTGAAGGTGGATGATCCACTAGAGGTGGTGGAGACGGGGTGGACGTGACCCTGCACCTACGCCTCAGTGGATCTTTGATATACTTGGCCACGACTACTTGACCTGACATTGCCTTTGTCGTCAACCTCCTTACACAATTTGCGCAATGTCCTTGGGCTAGTGCTATTGACATGGTTGTGCGGGTGGTCCAGTAAATGGCTTCCATACAGACTCTCCTTTTGATGGTACTTGTTTGTGGTAGTCAACGGCTACATAGACAGTGAATAGGGTAGGAGACTTGATGAAATACGTGTTCCTGATTGGTGGAACTATTGTGTCATTGCATAGTGGCAAGCAGGGATGAATTCCATGTGGCTCATCAGAGGCGGATCTTGTTGCACTCGGGGCTTAGGTTGCTCAAGGGGTGTGATTGCAGCATCTTTTTTGTGAGTTGCGTGTGTCTGTCCCTTGCATCCTTCTACATGGTGACATCAAAGCGCTCTTGCCAATGCAAAGAAATCATGAGTGTTTCATGCATGTACAAAGCACGAAGCTGTTGAGCATCACTTTGTGGATGATCTTGTTGAGCGACATGTGATTTATGACATCTGAGTTAGGACGAATGTGTAGCGAGTGAACTTCCTGACCAAGATACTTGTACGAGGAAACTTCATGGTGGCCATTTGTCCTATCGGGCTTCTCCCCTTGCATGAGGGTGGCTGAGAGTGGGATACGTGCATTTTGACTTCTGAGCATCTTGTTGCATAGATGTGTCAGGACTGCACGTGTTTGGACATGCGTACCATCAGATCATGGAGGATTGTTGTGATGTGAGCCGTCCCGATCTGTTTATACAGAACACTGTGACCACTCGGTCATGTCCATGCTCGTGCCGATCGCTGATAGAGATTCAGCTGGTGCCGGAGTACTGTTGGATCGTAGCTCCACCTATTGGCAATGTCTAGATAGCTCCTACGACGTCCTGGATGCTTGCACGTGTATTTGCCAATTTTCTACAGTCTCCATAATTTTCTTGGTAGATTGGCTGTTGAGACCGACTGCTTGTTTTGTATTGTGTGTCCACCAATAGCTGCCAAACCTATGCGTGTGACCAGTCGTAGCATCCAGCCTGAGAGTATGCATCTCTAGGTTCAGACGATGTTGGAATTGTATTCCTATGCACAAAATCATGGCCTGAATAGTGGTTTTGGGCCCGTTTGAGGAAAAACTAGCACTGCTGGGTGGGTCACCCACCATTTTCCGCAACAGGTATTAATTTTGTGTGCTTGTGAGTAGCTAATTCACTCTGTATGCTAAGCTACTGAAGCTAATGATACCTTGCACATCTTCCTAGTCCAAGAATTGTTCCTTCTTGCACATGTGTATTTGTTAGTGCGTCAACAGACAAGACTGTGTCGCCACGTCACCGGCAACAAAGCTAGGGAACTTCATAGCAATCATATGACTGGAAATTATCAGCTGATTATAAATGATTGTACACATAGGTGTCGGTTGAAAATGATTATAGAAATGGGAGCACTTTCATTCCCTACTACTTGGTGCATTCCCATTCTCATTGGAAAGTAAAAACCATCATAAAGGTTAGGACTAGCTCAGACTTACATGGGTCTCCCACCTGTTGTAATGTGAGCCTTCCTTTCTTGTCTCTGTAGCAAATTGTGACCACTCAGCCTTGTCCACGCTCATACAAATCCCTGATACGGACCGAGCTGGCGTTGGAGTACTAACCTGTGGTGACCCCACCCAGGAGTAGCTTCCAGAAAGCTGCCACAATGTCCCGAGTGCTTGCTGGGTTGCTTTGCACATTTTCTACATTCACTAGAGTTTTCAAAGTGGACAAGCTCTTGGGCCGGATTTGCATGTTCTGTAGTTTGTGCCCACCAGCCAGTGCTAGACTTGTGCATGTGACCATCTGTAGTGTCCACCTCAAGATTGTGCATCTGTAGGGTCAGAAGGTGTTGCGTTTGGATGCCTGTGCACATAGTCATAGCCAAAACAGTGGTTTTGGACTAGTTTGACGACAAACTGACACTGTCACGGTAGGTTTTTATTCTGTGCGATTTTCAGCTGGCATTTTTCTCTGCATTACTAACCTATTGGACCTTAGGAGAATTCGCGTGTCTCCCTAGCCTAATCCTTGTTGTTTCTTACACCTGCTTACATGCTAGTGCATCAGCTGACTTGACAATGTCGCCACGTCAGTGGCAGAAAGGCTAGGAAGCTTCCTAGTAGTTCCTTATGGTATCATAGGAGCAAGATCTTTCTCGCTGAGTTGCACCGCAGAGACATAGCACCGATAGCAGTAGTGAGATTCACCGCACCAGCCGTGTCTTGGAATCTGTCACAACAAACGTTTTTAGTAGAGAAGTCGTCCTGACATCAGCAGCAGCGGTATCATCACACAACCATTAGAGTGGAAAAAAATGCCAGCATTGGCGGCGTAAGTTACCATCCCAGTCATAGCAGAAGGAGCTGCAACAGTGGCATCCGCAGTCGCGAGCAGCAATAGCAGCACAACTGCAGCAGAAAAAGCGGTGGCAACACAACAGTAGCATTTTAGCCGTTGGATCAACAACACTAACAACAGCAGCAGCAGTAGCACCAGAGGGATGCTGCATAGAAGTATTAGTAATGGCCGTAACAGCAGCAATCGCGCAGTAACAACAACGACCCATACTGTCGTAAACAACATGTCTGCTGTGAAACAGTTGCAACTCAGCAGTGTTGCGTAGCTACGTAGAAGCTACTCGAGTTTGCGGAAGAGCTGCATAGGTCTGCATACGCCCTGTGTAATTGAGAGCAGGGGATGGCACTGTTACCCTCCTTCAATACCCAGGTAAACTCCGCATGAAAGAAAAAAAGGGATCAGCTTTGCTTTTGTAAAATATGTTGGCATTTTTTATGCCCTTGTTTTTATACAGGCATAAAAAAGCTGACATCATCTTCAGCAGTGCTGAGGTCAGCAATGGATGTTTTGGGTCGAAATGTCAATTTTGACCCAGCGTTCTAAATCCTTAAGCAACGCTAGCTGTTCTTGATAATGACAACTTTGACATTCAGACCGATGCAGAGCAACCACATGGTGCCATGCAGTGAAAAGGGAAAGGAGTTCATTGATCTCTCCAGCTCGAGCTCCCTGTTGGGCTCGTTGAGCCCACGTATTCAGGCGATTGACGAGCTACGACATGTGGAGGATGAAATCAGGCGCCAGCAGCAAGAGCAGTTTGCCACTCTGCGTGACATCCAGACCATGCTGTAGAGCATGTCTGGACTACAAAAGACTCCACTTAGCGCAACAGGATCGACACCGAAGGGGCAACCATCTAAATCCTCTCACTAAGTTACGCAACAACACATGTCTAAGGAGCAAGATTTAGAGGAGGAGGAGGTAGATGCATGGATATGCGAGATTTGCATGGAGTTGGATTGCATCCACCTCGCTTCAGAGCGCACACCCGCGGGTACATCAGTTGCACCAGCACGTCAAACCCCCTCCAGACAAGTGACTGGCCTCCTCTTCGGTGGGTTTTCCATCCCACGGGCGCTCCTCCTAGTGCTTTGGGTCGTCCTCCCCACTAAGCGGCAACAGGAGGACTTTAAGAATTTCCCACCCCGTTACGATAGTGATACTGGGTTTGACTGTCTGAAGGTGTTTTTCTAGGTGTAGATTGACGTAGAGGGTTGTGACCCTATTACCTGTGCCAATATCACACTGTTGACACCACTAGACTCAGATAACAGCTAGAGCTACACGCAGTCTTCTCTATGACCTTCCCCAGGATATGGTCATGGATTCCCTTCCTTTCTAAGGTGTACCTAGGTTGGAACCTGGGGCCAACCCTCTCCATGAATGGAAGTTGGCCCTCACCTTACTTGCTGCAGAGATACACGCGACAAGGGATGTCCACCTTGGCGAATTTCAATCACTGCGCCAGGGAGAGTCAGAGGGTCGTGCGATGCACATCTACACGGGTTGGGCACTGGGGGAGGGTCCCAGCTCTGGGCAGTCGACACCATCATGCTCGGTGCACACATGGAGTACTCCAACTTGTTCACCTACTTTCATCGACTCCTCTTGGAGGAGTTTTCTGCATCCCTTGAGCTGCTAGTAACAACCTGCACTACTGGATCTGGTGGATGATCCACCTGATCAGGTGGATTATCCACCGGACGCCTTGGCAGGCCTTCCGGAGCAATTTCTCCAGATGGTATTTTTGTTACTCAATCCGGTCAATTATCTACCGGATTTCGAGTCGCAGCCGGCTCCCAGAGTCGCTGCGCACACCCCAACTTTGGAAGGCCATATCTCCCTCGATACTTGTCTGATTTTGGTGAAACAACTTCCAACGAATTCAGCGACTCGTCAACTTCAAGGTAAAATCATCCGTTTAAGGATCCAAGCAATCCTCGAGTCGCCAGATCCACCGGAGCGGAGTTACCAATTTCTGGTGGCTCGTCGACGCCTCCCGGCGCCGCACTTGGGCATGCGGAGGGGCAATTTTTCAACAAGCCCTCATTCTCAAATGGACAAGTGTAAGTTCCATTGCCATCCTGGTCTAGGTGGATGACCTCTTGATTACGTCTCCTTCAATGGGGGCCATGAATGAGGCCAAGATAGCCTTGTAGGCTGCCTACAAGATGAAGAACCTTGGTCATGTAGATGTATTCCACAGGATGGAAATCGTACGTGATTTTCAGTGGCAAATACTCTTGTTGCATCAGGCGCATTACGTTTTCATTGTGGGAGAGCGGTTTGCTGGCCTCTTTGGTGCAGTTCCTAGAGCCTCCATCCCCATCAAATCTGACCGGCAGGATGCCCTGAAGGTGGATTATCTAGCACATCTGGGGGAGACAGTGGAAGTTTCCTTGAACTTGCGCCTCATTGGCTCTCTGGTGTACGTCGCCACGACCACACGACCCGCCATTGCCTTAGCTGTCAACCTCCTTCAACAGTTCTCTCAGTTTCTTGGGAAGAGAGCCCTTCACGTGGCTATCCGAGTGGTACAATATAAGGTTTCTACATCGTACCTGAGACTCTTCTTTCATTGGTAGTGTTCATTGGCAGCTAACGGCTACACGCAGAGTAACTCGACATGGTTCCTTCATGGACACAGTTGTACATGCTAGGTGTTCCTCCTGGGTAACACCATTGTATTATAGCGAGAAGGTAAGCATGGTTGCATTGCACGTAGCTCATGAGAGGCTGTGCATGTTGCATTGGTGGCTGGGGCTTCTAAAGTAGTGTGGCTATTGTGTCTGTTTCATGAGTTGCATTAGTTTGTGACAACCAGAGTGTGCATGCCAATGGAAAGAATTTTGGTGTGATTCATACACGCACAATGCACATTGCAGCTGCGAATCACTCTTTTTGTGATCTTGTGGAGCGTTATGTGATCTCCGGCACGGACATGCAACAGGCTGACTTCTTGACCAAGACACTGGCACACGGAAAGGCCATGGTTGCCATTTGTGCTGTCGGGCTTCGCCCCTTCCCGGAGGGTGGTTGAGAGTGGGGTATGTCAGTATGGGTTTTTGAGCATCTCGTTGCACACCTGTGTCAGTTTTGCACGTGTATTGTGTAGAATGTTTTTGCCCCTTGTTCAGTGTTGTAGGTCGGATCAGGAATTCTCTGTCCCTTGTAGAGGTATGACCCCTGGATCCGTTGTGGTATGAATCATCTATGCTCTGTCTCATGTGAGATATGACCGGTGAGTACACCATTTGGGTGAGTGGATAACTTAGCCATTTTGTTGATTTGGCCAAGTGAGAGGTCATGAGTTCGATCATGGCCCCTTGCACATCTTGTTTATCATGGAAGTTTCCAAGAAAGAAAGTCCATAACTTCTTGGAAGCTACATGGTTGGTCTGTCACCTTGACAGTAGGATGTTGATGTGTCAAGCCCATAGCGCAAGTCTATTGGTGATGTGGCTGTGTCAGGCCACTCCCCAGGAATGTGCTTTTGAATTCTAGGACAAGACAGACAGCTAGAAAAGGACTTCTCTTGCATGCTTATCAATTGATCCTTGCTTGATGCTCTCTTGCATATTGACGACTTGAGCTCTTCTTGAGATATAATGCTAAGGCGTTAGTACTCTTGAAGGTGAAGTGTATGCTTGATTCAGTTTGGGGTGCCTGACACATGTCAACAAAGGAAGAAGGTATAAAAACCTTTGTGAGCTTTTTCGGTTTCATGGCTTCAGGTGGTTAGCTCAGTAGCTAACAAAGCGTTATGGGCCTACTCCTCTGATCAGAGAAGTTTCATGCACACAACCGCTAAAGTCACAAGTAGTGAGAGCACGTTTTCTCTCATCCAACCTCTCTGTTTGCAGGTCAATCATCAGCCGGTGGGGAATGCAACATATCTGCACCTTTCCGCCTCGGGAGCTGATATCAGCCTACATCAGCCTATATCAGCCTACACCTGCTCACATCGGCCAACGTGAACAGGGCAAGCAGCTGCCTCTTCTCACCAACAGCCAACAATGGCCTCAAAAACAGGTGCATCGGCATCAACTACAGGTGCAGCAGCTGTAGCAGTTGTAGTTGTAGGAATGGCAGGGATAGGGGAACCAGGGAACCATTCTCTCATCCTCATGTTCGATGGCGAGGGGTTTGCACTCTCGAAGTGGCAGTTTGAGATCATCATGGACGATAGAGACTTCCTACGATATTCTGACGGAACTATCCCAGCACCAACGGAGGAGGGTGCTGACCTTGTGGCATGGGTTAAGCTCAACAAGAAGGCTCTCGCCGTTCTTACGTCCTCCATACAACCCTCAGTCCCTTCATACATCAACGGCTATACAGTGGCAGCCGCGACATACGCCAAACTAGGCAAGTTGTTTCAGTCCTGCTCACTTGCCAACCGTCTATTCATTCTACAGAATCTAATCAGCATGAGGCTTGGTGAAGGAGAGGATGTCTGCACCTTTATGCAAACGTTTGAGACGCTCTTGCAACAAGCCACCGGCATGGGGTGAGACCTAAAATCCGATATACAAGCCACAATCTTTCTGATGATGCTGCCGGAGAGCTGAAGTCCCATGATCACACTGATTGGAGGGTGGACTGAAGAGCAAGTATCCTACACTACCATCTCAGAGTATGTGCACAATGAAGCCATGCGTTACAGCAGCAGTGAAGCAAACATGGCTGCCTTTGTAAGCCAGACAGTGCCAACGGCACTGATCACGGCTTGAGGCTTCCTTGAGTGTGTAATCTGGCTGTGGATTTGGAATCTACAGAAAAAACCATGTGAGATCGACCCAAGAACGGAGCCGATCCATCAAGAATTGAGGAAGTTACGCCCGGCCAAAGGTTGGACCGGCCGAGGGGAAAACAGGTGACGGGAATTCATCCCCAAGGACCAAGGCTCGACCCTCGGAAGGCCCGACAAGGCCGAAGCGCGCTTTGGGGTCCGGATTAGCAATGAATTAAGGATCATTGAGGGTCAAGGGTGCTTCGGAATGGTGCCCCGATGTGTTATTGCCAGAAAGGGCGCTTCGGGCGGCCGTCACCGCCGCTAGTGGTGCTGCCAGCGGCAGATTGCCGTGGTTCACGGAAACGGCCATATCTCGGCCGTTCCTCCACGAAATGATGCGATTCTTGGTACGTTGGAAATCTGAGAAGATGAGCTACGTGATGCTGAGGCAATAACGCTCATCCCAGGCCCGTACGGAGCCGCACACGGCTCGGTGACCTCGGGTCACCTAGGATGTGTCATCATGTACATATAGTCTTGTATGTTGACACTTGAATAACAAGTACAGTTTACTCCCACTGTGCCACACGTGTTCCCGTACTCCCCCAAGACGATCCTACGCTTTTGCATGCACTCGGGAAGGTGTGCACCGGCCTCCCCTTGGTCGCCGTTGCCGCCGGTTGGTGCCTACACCATCCGGTTGAGGCTAGCACACCGCGCCCGGTTTACACTTGGTATCAGAGCCACCCTTGGCTCAGGGGCACAATCATCTACGTGGCAACCTCTCCTGGTCAATGTAGACCAGCACGCATCTCGTCTCCTTGGTGGATCCGTGCCCAAGGCCAACCACGCACTCCGGTGACAAGGCGGTAACCAGAGGACCCATTGAGGAAGAAGTTGTACCGGACGCAAAGATGACTTCAACCGGCTCGTCCTCGTTGGCCGTGGCGTTTGATGCGCAAGGCAAAGTAACAACAGCCCCAGCATTGTAGAAGTTGCTTGCCAACATGCAGGCCAAGATGGACCTGTTGGAGAAGCAGAACGAGTATCTCAATGAATAGCTCGCGAAGCTTCAGTGACAACACCAGTGGCAGTTGCCACCGCAAACGTACCTGCGGTGGGCGTCCCGAGCCCGTCCAAGCCGGAGCCATTCGACCCATCGAAGAAGGATGGACCAGCTCCACACGCTTGGATACTCGGACTAGAATTGTACTTCACCACCATCGGCGTGGATGCCTCGAGGTACGAGGCGCGCTGAGAATATGCCGTGACCCTGTTGAGAGGGGCATCATTGGATTGGTGGGCCGACGTCATGCGGTCCAATCCACATGGCAGTGGAGCAGCAATGGTCGCCGGCATTGCGGCCGCGACCGGAATCTCAACCCCATCGGCTCCAACCTGCAGCAGTGGCGACCCTACCCTCAAATGGCCAACCTCGTGGAAGGAGTTCACGAAGTCGTTCATCAAGCGCTTCACCGTGGGTGATGTGAGGAACAATGTGCGCGCCAAACTGCGTCGGCTTCGCCAAACTGGCGCCGTCGCCGACTACACCCGTAGGTTTTGTGAGATCGTCACCAATTGTGGCTTTGACTCCCACGAATTGTACTTTCACTACAGTAATGGCCTCAAGGACGACGCCCGCGCTGTAACAGTGATGCACGACCTCAACGACGACCTGCCCGGGATGATCGCAGCAGCAGAGCGGTACGACTCCCGCGTGCATCAGGCTCATGCCAACAGCCACAACTCTTCCGGTGGTCGTTATGGCAAGCGGGCCCAGATTGACGACACGCCCATGGAGATTGGAGCGTTGCAGCAGCGCAAGTGCTACAACTGTGGCAAGCCTGGCCACATTGCGTGCGATTGCTGGAGTCCTAAGAAGGGCGACGGCAAGGGTAAGCGGCAAGGGAAGGGGAAGCAAGCCACGAAGGAAGCAGAGAAAGCAAACGAGGAGAGCCGGGAGTAGATGGCGTTACTCCTGGCTCCCCTCAGCCCAAACCGCCACTTGACCGCCCGCCCGAACACCTTGCGTCAACTAAGGGGGTTTCCGAGGTCAAGGCATGGGACGCGGGATATGAGGTGGAGCAGCCCGCACTTCTCTTGGAGGTGCGAGTGAAAGGCGTCAAGGGGAAGGTGGGGAGCCAGGGGATTGTGGTGCGAGCCACAATTTTGTGAGCATGGAGTGTGCTCGGAAGTGGGGCCTTGTGCCCACGAGCAAGAAGCGGACCGCTAACCAAGTGGACAGCACAATTGAAGTGGGGTACCTGGCCCGTCCCCTCTCCATTCGCGTGGGGAAGCTTCGCATAATGACCGTATACCGGATGTACCCGATGAAGGATTACGATGTGGTCCTCGGTCGTGACTTCCTCCACAAGTACAACCCCGCCGTCAATTGGGAGGCGCGCACCGTCTCAGTCAAGCTTGGAGACAAGGAGTATCCCCTGCCTATGTGGTCCGAGGAAGAGGCCGCGGAGGAGGAGACTTGCGAGGAAGAAGTGCCGCAGCAGCCGGCGCCTCGCAAGGAGGAATCGGCACCTATGATGCTGAACTTGGTGCAGCTCAAGCGCGCAATTCGAAAAAAAGGAGCAGATTTTTCTGGCGTCCGTGCGAGACGTGGAGGACGACTTTGACGAACCAGAGGACATGGCGCCTGCTGTGGCGCAAGGGGCGACTAGTGAACAGCCGGACGTACAGGGCAAGTTTTCCGTGGTGCCCGAGGGGCTTCGGAAGATGTGTACGGAGTTCGTGGACGTGTTCCCCGACACCCTCCCGGCGGGTCTGTCACCAAAGCGGGACATGGATCATCGCATCGACCTCAAACCTGAAGCGCGCCCGCCTGTTCGTGCAACGTACCGCATGAGCGATGCGCAGCTACAGGAGCTCAAGAAGCAGCTGACCGAGATGACGGAGCAAGGCTTCATCCGCCCGTCCTCGTCTCCTTACGCTGCACCTGTCTTGTTTGTGCAGAAAACGACGGGGGAGATGCGCATTTGCGTGGACTACCGGGCATTGAACGAGTTGACCATCAAGAACCGGTACCCGCTTCCACGAGCCGAGGAGCTTTTTGATCAGCTCCGTGCAGGTCGCTTCTTCACAAAGATCGACCTCCGTTCCGGCTATCACCAGATCCGCATCGCAGCAAATGATGTGGAGAAGACGGCCTTCCGCACCCGTTATGGTCACTACGAGTTCCTCGTGATGCCTTTCGGGTTGACCAATGCGCCGGCCACCTTCATGGCGGCGATGAACAACATCTTGAGGCCGTACTTGGACGACTTTTTGGTGGTGTACCTCGACGACATCTTGGTGTATAGCAAGACGGCGGAGGAGCATGAGGAGCATGTGAAGAAGGTCCTTGAGATTTTGAGGAGGGAAAAGTTTTTTGCAAACCTCTCTAAGTGTGATTTCGCGGTGGAAAACGTTGAATTCCTTGGACAAGTAATTGGCAATGGACAGATTGCTATGGATCCGCCCAAGGTGTCAGCCATGCAAGAATGGCCGAAGTTGCATAGTGTGCATGATGTGCAAGTGTTCCTTGGTTTTTTCAACTACTACCGTAGATTAATCCTTGGCTATGCGGTAGTGTCAGCGCCACTCTCCAATCTCACTCGCAAGGATCGCGAGTGGAGTTGGGGAGTTAGCGAACAAGAAACCTTTGAGAACCTCAAAAGGGCTCTGACCTCCGCGCCAGCCTTGCACTTGGCCGACAGCGGCCATGAGTTTGAAATGACGACGGATGCATTGGACCTGGCCATTGGTGGAATCCTTTTGCAGGACTTTGGCAACGGGTCGTAGCCGGTCGCCTACTACTCATGCAAGTTGTGTGGGGCGGAGCTAAACTACACCACCCATGACAAGGAGATGCTCGCCGTGGTCGCAGCCTTCAAGAATTGGCAGTGCTACCTCGAGACACGGAAATGCACGGTCTACACGGACCACCACGCATTGAAGTACTTCAAGACGCAGCCGAACCTGAGCCGGCGACAAGCGCGTTGGGTGGAGTTCCTCAAGTCGCACTTCGACTATGAGATCGTGTACCGGCCGGGTCGCATCAACCCAGCCGATGCACTCTCACGGTGACCGGACCTGATGATGCGGGTTGCGTCTCTCACCATCCACGAGGATGCCTTCCTTGTGAAGCTCTTCACGGAGGGTTACGAAGCGCATGGGGAGTATGATGCTCGGAAATTTTTCCTTGAGGCGCCATATTGGCGACGGCGCGGCACGCAGCAGGTGGTGGTTCTCGCGGTGCCGGCACTTCGGCAGCTGATTTTGGAGGAGTGCCATGACAGTGGCCCGAGCAGCCACTTCTCCGCCGACAAGACCTTGAAGACGGTGGCTCGCTTCTTTTGGTGGCCCACCATGTCGTCGGAGGTGACTGAATTCTGTCGGAGTTGTGACGTGTGCCAACAAATATTTCCTAACATGCATTGAAAACAACAGCCGCAAATTCTGGATATACTTTCTCAAAACAAAAAGTGATGTGTAGGAGAATCTACAGGCATTTTTCGCTATGGTTGAACGACAGAGTTGAAAGAAGCTGAAGGCATTCAGGATAGACAATGGGGGAGAGTACGAAGCCTGTAGGGAGTGGCTCAAGTTGCAGGGTATTCAACACCAGAAAACTATCCCCTACTCACCT